>MU225113.1:217575-229118 GCA_018584345.1 Thuja plicata | reverse complement strand
ATATATATTTGTGATCAATTCTACAACACAGGGGGAAAACGAAGAAAATTAAGAAGAGAAAGAGGGAATTAAAAAGTTGGACTTCAGTGGTGGCGACTTACTAATCATCATTTTAACTAGATAATTCTAGGTTCCACTCTTCCTTGAAATTTCTGAAAAAGCTTCTTGAGTTTTGCATTCGCTGAGTCATGGCCTTAAGTGGAGATTATTTGATAAATAGAAATTGGTTTCTTAGGAAAGGATTGCATTGTTGTAGACCTCTTCTTTTGTTTTGCATTCCAACTATTTCACTGTGCATGAGATGAGTCTTGCACGAACTACCCTTTTCTCAAGTTCTACATGTCATCTACTTATATATAGTAATAAAGCATATAGTAAATGTCTTTATGTTTAAGAATTTCTTTGTATAACATAAATGGGGAGAACAATCAAACTATGTCACATATAACTTTTATCACATTTCTGATATCAATAGTGATAGCGTATCTTGGGTTATTTTGGGAAATGGAAAGTTTCCTAGAGTTTAAACTCATACTAAACTTTAGACCGAAAGGAAAGAGGATGCATTTCCCCATAGTCACGCTAACTATTGTCGCTAATCTTTTTTTTTCTACATATATTGGATTTTAAATAATATCATGTCTTGAGGATGTGCCTTGGATCATAATGGACGACATGTTTAGTTTTTCAATGACCTATTGTTTCCTAACTTGCAGTCACGTTTGAATTGAAACAATACGATATGGGTAGTTGAAACCACTCCAGCTAGTTGGAGTATTCTTGGTGTTTTCTTAATTCTTTTAAAAGAGTCTTCAATGATACATGTATAAGTAAATTCAATAGACCGGTCTTTTACATCAAACATTTTGTATGGTTTTTGAGCTGTAAGTCTTTGAACTTTTCTTGCTCTAAAACCATGTCATTTAAATCAGTGAATAAAAGAAATGGTAATTAATTTACTATTTGGATTATGGAGACAAACTTATTGTTTTAACAAAATTTGAATCTTATCTTGTCTTATACTCTCTTACTCGGATAAATTTTGAATTCATTAAACACTATCCTCTGATTATAATCATGTATTAATTATTGACCAGAATGCGTTAAGTCCAACACTGTCATTTATTATAATAATCCTTGAGGATTCTTCCTATGAAGAAATGAACTGCTCAATTAAAATCTTCTATTTTCTGTTATAAGATAGATCAAATAAACTATTTATTTTGATATTTAGCTTTCCACTTGATACTTCTCAAGCTGAATTGAAGGAGAAATATAGTTTCAATAACCTTTTATAACTGCGATGATAGTTATGTTGAACTTTTAGTAATGATATAAATGGCATATAAGTACATTGTTTCAAATCTATCAAGTTAGCATGTTCATATTTCTAACCATTGGGAGACAAATCCTTTGAGTGTTTTGTGGTATTATAAATAGAGACCTAACATGGGCATAATACCATTTCTTTATGAAAAGATTGTGCTTAGTCTACTTGCAAAATTTGATTGATCTTACATCTGACTGTCACATAGTTATGAACTTTTAAGGATTGATTTGTTCCAGTCAAGAAATAAAAGTTCCTATTTAGGAAATGTTATGAATCATTTTTACTCCTTATGATGTTTTTAAATCTCATAGGCTTTTACAAAGTGTTGTGAGTCGAAAACCCTTATTTTAAACACTAAATGCATAGTTGAACTTCTTGAGTTATCTATGATTTTCTATATGATTTGGAATTGAGAAATTTAGGTGTTTTGTATTGATGTTAGAAGGGTGATGCTTTCTATTGTATAACTATTCTTGGGCAACATGATAGGTTTTATTAACTTTTGTTTAGAATATGTTAACTTTTGCATGAGTATGAGTATTTTTGTCAATTTGCATATGGATTCCATGAACTCTGTTTGATTTTCCTATCTTAGTTTTGAAAGGAATATTTCTATATGGAAAATATTTTGGATTCCTTGATGTACTTATACATGTAATTCAAATACAAAGAGTATGATGCTTTATGAGTTTCGGTATTTCTCTATTGTAACACCGATTGCACAATTATGATTTTGAAACCGTCTTTGATTGTTCTATATGAGATGGAAATGAGAACTTGCAAAATTTTGGACTACTCAGAGAAGGATGTTGTTTTCTAAGGCATTAAAAATCTTTAATTTCATTATATAAATTTTGTAAGTTTATATGCACCAATTCCATTACTCCTCTCAGTTTTGCTTGTTTAGACTACCTCGAGCTGGGCTAGGTATCTTTCATGTCAAGAAAGGTTCTGAGGAAGCATAATTGCTTCATGGTAGGGTGGAAACGCACTCATAAAATATTCTCACCCTAATGTTTGTGTGGTAGAGGTGTCTGGAGCTCCTATTAGGAAAGTCGTCATGTATAGCATGTTATGGTTCTTTATATCGACTGTTGGTCTATTGTATTTATATTTTCTCTCTTATGTCAGACAGTCGATGACTCTTGTAATATTTTTTTCCTTGTAAGATACGTTCTCATGTTTGTAGCACTTGGACAATTAGGTCAAAGTCCCTCTTTCATTTTTGTTATTTTGACAAGTTGGTCGAATTATGTTAATGTCTTTAATTTTTAATGACATGTGATGTATTGGGTGTTTTTGACAGTGTGGTCGACACCTTTCCTTGTTGTAGATGCATTTATTCTATTCGACAAGTTTCTTAAACCTGTACCTTTTTCACTATAAATTTAATCATAATTATTTGTTTTGTTGATATGTTGGTTTTACATTTGATTGTGTTGACTGACACCCTTGTTTTTTCTATATTGTTGATGTGGCACCTTTTGTCAAGGTCGCAGTATTTACAATATCACCTGGTTTCCTCTAGTCATTGTTGATGTGGACATGAAGTCTCATTGCTGCTATAGAACTAGCTTGGCTCTGTTATGAGATCTTTCTCCTAGATCTCTTAGGGTTTTCACAACCCTAAACTAAGGTAAGTCACTCCCAACTTTACCTCCTCTTCAAGACTCAATACCCCATGAAAATGCTTCTCATATCCTTCTTGTTGAACCTACACAAATATATTCATTCTACTCACTTATTCAATGTTTTCTGAACGTTGCTTTCATTCTCTTCCCTAGCTGGACTATTTCCAAGCTCACCTAGGGTAAGATCTCTAGACTCTTTGTTGTTGCTTCTCCTATAGAAAACAAAAAGGAAACTATGTACAAGGGCTCTTCTTGAGTTCCATTCCAACACATGATTCTCACAATGTTTTTTAGGAATCTCAAGGGGCCATTACTGTTTACAACCCATAATGGTTGAAGAACTAATGACTTGCAAAATAGAAAATAAAGTAACTAATCTACTTGCATGCAAAAAGAGTCACAAAGAAACTTGATATCCACTAAAAATATAGTCTGCAACTTCTAATTATTGGAAACAAAACAAAATAGTACAATAATCTATAAATTCCTAACTTTCTTGTAGCTTCTCTTCTTCAATCTCTACTCTCTCTAGATCTCTAAAATGAAATATTTTGATGTTATTAATAACCATCCTCTCATAGGAAACAACCGTAATGGTCCACTCATTCGCAAGAATCTCTTCAGGAACCATTACACTAATTATACTATCCATAAATGACAAGATTCTCTTTTCATGGGCCATTACGACTGAATATTGTTGAGCAATAGTAAAGCAAACAGAACTCCAGTGTTGGCCAAGCTGCTAGGCACTAGTGTACACTGAGCTGCTAGGCACATGTAGGCAGAGCTGCTAGGAAGTGTAGGCCAAGCTGCTAGGTAGTGTAGGCTAAAATACTAGGCAATGTAGGTCGAGCTGCTAGAAAGTGTAGGCCAAGCTACTAGGTAGTGTAGGCCAAGCTACTAGGCAATGTAGGCCGAGTTGCTAGGCAATGCAGGTTGAGTTGCAAGGTAGTGTAGGCCGAGCTGCTAGGCAATGTAGGCTGAGCTACTAGGCAATGTAAGCCAAGCTGCTAGGCACTAGTGTAGGCCAAGTGCCAGTGATACCAAGAAGCTTATCCATGGTTCCCAATGCCTTTGTTGGATTCCCAGAGGCTTACCAACTACCTCACATAGACACACACACAACTAAAGGAAACCAACTAAGAAACCTATCTAGACCTCGATTGACCTAGTCATATCCATCTTAGGTAAATAAAACAAATGACCTTCTAAGGTCCACACACACTCTCCTAACTTGGCTACAGTTGGTACATGCAAGAAATAAGTAGCTAGGGGTTTGAGTTAGGTGTGCTCCCTCACCATACTCCCCCAGACAAAAGAAAGGTTAATTCATCCTTGGATTGAGCATGTTTGGATCAATGCACAACCTCTTGAAGTTTTTTTCTTTGATCCAAGTAGCATCAACATCTTCTTTTCTATGTCATTTGACAAGGTGCTCCATATAGTCTTTGTTCCTAGTCTTCTTGTAGACCCTTGAGTCTAGTATCTTTTCAGCTATCATAGATGGAGTAGGGGTTAATTTTAGATCTTTTACCTCTTGTATTACCTCTTGAAGGTTTTTATAAGCATCTTAAATTGGTCCTTTGTATGCTATCAAATTTGCAATGTTGAAAATTGGTGACAACCCAATGTCTTCAAGAAGCTCCACCTTGTATGCATTGTTTCCATACTTTGCAAGTATCTTACATGGACCTAGCCTCTTCATATGTAGCTTGTGAGGAACACCTTTTTGCATCCTATTTTTGTTCAAGTGTACCATCACAAAGTCTCCAATCTGAAACTGAACATCCCTCTTTGATACATCCACCTTTTGCTTTACCTTTTCAGTATTTTCAATCAATTTCTTTCACACACTTTCATGGACTTCCCTCATTGAATGATAAAATTCCTCAACATGTTGACTACCATGCATTCCTTCCTTCAATTCTCTAATCTCAAAAATCCCTCTTGGGTGAAAGCCATAAATAATTTCAAAAGGACTCTTAACAGTTGATCTATTCATTGTATCATTGTATGCATATTCAGCTTGTCCAATGAGTTGGTTCCATGATTGACCATACTCCTTTGTGAGGCATCTTAGCAAGTTACCAAGACTCCTATTGACAACCTTTGTTTGGCCATCTGTCTGTGGATGGTAGGCAGATCCAAAAGACAAGTTAGTGCCAATCTTTTGCCATAAGGTCTTCCAAAAATGGCTCATGAATTTGTTGTCCCTGTCTGAAACAATACTAAGTGGGAGTCCATGTATCCTCACCACTCCACTTAAAAACAATTGAGTAATGTTACAAGCATCATGAATATTCTTGCAAGGTATAAAATGTGCCATCTTACTAAATCTGTCCACAACAACATAAATATTGTCATATCCCTGCCTCATTCTTGGCAAACCAACTAAAAAAT
The DNA here is from genome assembly GCA_018584345.1 of Thuja plicata. Classification (NCBI taxonomy): domain Eukaryota; kingdom Viridiplantae; phylum Streptophyta; class Pinopsida; order Cupressales; family Cupressaceae; genus Thuja; species Thuja plicata. The sequence goes on along the minus strand of MU225113.1, from coordinate 223,757 downwards.
CCATGCTTATGCATTCCCATGGTCTGATTGGGATTGGGAGTGGCTGATAAAGACCTGCATTAGAAGATGGGCCCTTTTATTTTTGACACACTACACAACTCTCAATATATTGTCTAACATCTCTATTCATTCTAGGCCAAAAATAGAACCTAGTGACTAACTCTTGAGTCTTATTGACTCCAAAATGACCACTAAGTGCTCCATTATGTTTTTATTGGATCACATTCTCTCTCATAGACCCTTTAGGAACAAAAAGCTGACCTCCTTTAAACAATAAATCATTCTGCAAGGTATATTCAAAAAACTCACCATGAAAGTTGTTTTTAAACTCCTTGTATACCTTGTTGATTTGGGCAAAATCTTCATCTTCAACATATAGGTCTTTGAAGATATAAATACCTATGCTTTGTAGCTAAACTTCTTGGTCTGTGAGAAGCCTTCTACTCAATGCATTGGCAACCTTATTTTTTACTCCCTTTTTATGCTTGATATTGAAAGTGTAGGCTTGTAGATACTCCACCCACTTCATGTGTTTGCTGCTAAGTTTGTCTTGAGAGTTAAGGAAGCTGAGAGCTTGGTTATCAGTATATACTATGAATTCCTTTGGCAGCAAGTAGTTCCTCCACTTCTTGAGTGCTTGGACTATAGCATACAACTCTAAGTCATAAGAAGAGTACTTCTTCTTTGCATCATTTAGCTTCTCACTATGGAAAGATACTGGTCTTCCTTCTTGGCTTATGATAGCCCCAATGGCCACATTACTTGCATCACATTCTACTGTAAAAAGCTTATCAAAGCTTCAAAGAACTAGAGGAGGCAACTCTAATATCTTCTCCTTGAGTGTTTCAAACCCTTTCTCAGTTTGTGGTGTCCATTGAAAATTTTTCTTCATCCCACCTCTCATGGTTTCTAACATAGGTGCACAAATCCCACTAAAATGTCTAATGAACTTTCTGTAATACTGAGCTAAACCATGGAAACTTCTCACCTTAGTGGGAGCCTTGGGAGTAGGCCAACTTAGAATGAAATTCACCTTTCCTTGGTCCATTTTGAGGTTACCCTATGACAAAACAAAACTGAGATATACAAGCTCCTGCTTCATGAAGTCACACTTCTCAAAATTGATCATTAGCTTTTCATCATGCAATTTCTTGAAAACAATTTTCAAATTTGTAATATGCTTCTCCTTAGTTTTGCTGAAAACTAAAATGTCATCTAGGTAGACAAAAAAAAATTTACCAATGCATTCTACCAATATCTCATTCATAAGCGTCATAAAAGTTGAGGTAGCATTAGATAAACCAAACAGAATTACAAGCCATTCATACAAACCTTCTGTAGTTTTGAAGGTTGTCTTCCATTCATCTCCTTCATTTATCCTGATTTGGTGGTAGCCACTCTTAAGATCAATCTTTCTAATGTACTTTGCCTCCCCTAAAAGATCCATTAGGTCTTCAATTCTAGGTATTGGAAACCGATACCTAATGGTGATTCTATTCATGGCTCTAGAATTAGTATAAAGTCTCCAAGCTCCTCCTTTCTTAGGTGCTAAAAAAGTAGGGATTGCACATGGGCTTATGCTCTTTCTAATTAGGCCTTGGTCTAATAACTCTCTAACTTTCTTGGCTATTTCCTCATTTTGTTGAGGGGTCATCTTATACACATATTTGTTGGGTAAGGTAGCTCCTGGTATGAAGTCAATCTTGTGGCTAACAAGTCTCTAAAGCAAATCCAAGTACTTCTGCTTCTCCTATAGTCATTAAGAAATCCTTCTCACCAACCATGAGAACACTTAGAATTGATGTCTTCACCTCTCCTTCTTCTATCAGGGACTGAATTTGAAAAGTCACCCCATCTTTCTTGAATGAGTATGCATTCTTGGTTCCATCATGCATGGCTTGCCTATCAAATTGCCATGGCCTTCCAAGTAGAAGGTGGCATGCATCCATGGGAATAATGTCACATAAAAATCTGTCCTTATATTTTCCAATGGTGAATTCTACCCATGTTTGTTCTTCTACAAACACATGTTGTCCTTTGTTAAGCCATGTAACCTTGTATGCATTGTCATGTGGAACCCTTTTCAAATTTAACTTGGTGACTGCCTCTTTGCTAATGATATTATTAGTTGAGCCTAAATAAATAATGACTCTACACACCTTCCCTATGATCTTGCACTTCACTCTAAAGAGTGCTCTCCTTTGGCTTTGTTCTTCTTTGCTTAGCTCTTTGTTTAAGGTCCTCTTTATCATGAGGTTCTCACCTTCCTCTGATTCTAATGCTACCTCAGATGGCTTGCTGTTACAACTTGATTCTTCTTGGACATAGTTAACTCTCTTTCCACCTCCTTGAGAAGTAGAACCTTTTTCAAAGCACCTATAGGTAGGATGCCCTAGCGTATTGCAGTGATAGCATTTCATGGTGGCAAAGTAGGATGCTCCTCTTCCTTGATTGCTGCCACTCCTTCCTCTCCAACTAGTGTTGGAGCCTCTACCTCTGTTGAAACCTCCTCTATGTGAATTTCCTTCCTAATTTTCAATGAGCTTTTTCTCACATTACTGCCTTGAATCTGACCCCCTTCCACCATAGCCTCCTTGTCCTCTTCCTTCTCTACCTCTGCCTCTTCCTTTGAAGTTTGATTCTGATTTCTTCTTGTTCTTCTCTTCCACTTTCAATGCAAGTTGGAAACACTTATGGATGGTTGTGGGAGTCCACAAACTGATTTCCTCTTGGATATTCCAATTTAGGCCTCCAAGATACCTAGCCACCTTGATAGTCTCATCCTACTAGACTCTTGAACTCAAGCACAACTTCTGGAATTCTTCAGTATACGTAGCCACATCCAAATCCTTTTGCTTCAAACTCTGCCTCTTCTTGTGTAACTAGATTTCATAATCCTTAGGTAGGTATTGCTCCTTTACCTTGTTTAACACGGCCTTCCAATTTGAAATTGGATGCTTACCCATCTTCTCCCTCTCTTCTTGGAGGTATTTCCACCATGTTAATGCTAATCCTCTTAGCCTTGACTTTGCAACTTTTACCTTCTGTGCTTCAGTTATGCCCTCACTAGTTCACTATCCATTTTTCCATTAAAGAATGAAATTCCTACAATAATTTTGCCTCCTAGGGCTCTGAGAGATTTTAGAAATGGATCCTCACTCATTGGAGGTTCTGGTTCAGGTATCAAGTCTTCTTCATCAACTTTCTACTTCCCTCTACTGTTGCTGACTTCATCTCCATCTTTGCTTTTAGTTGCATCCACAACTTCTTGAAGTTTTACCTTCATCTCATCCAGGGCTTCTTCAAGGAGTCTACTCCTTTCCCTTTGATCCTCTATCACTCTCTTCTACTCATCTACTTCCTTTGCAAGGTCTACATTGGTGACCATCTTTTTTTCACCTACTAATACTACTAGCTGGAACATTTACCACAAGCCCAATCAATTTAGGCTTTGATACCAATCTGATGTGGACAAGAAGTCTCGTTGCTGCTATAGGACCAGCTTGGCTCTATTCTGAGATTTTTCTCCTAGATTTCTTAAGGTTTTCACAACCCTAAAGTGAGGTAAGTCACTCCCAACTTTACCTCCTCTTCAAGACTCAGTCCCCCATCGAAATGCTTCTCATCTCCTTCTTGGTGAACCTACACAAATAGATTCATTCTACTAACTTATTCAATGTTTTCTGAACATTGCTTTCATTCTCTTCCCTAGATAGACTATTTCCAAGCTCGCCTAGGGTAAGATCTCCAGACTCTTTGTTGTTGCTTCTCCTATAGAAAACAAAAATGAAACTATGTACAAGGGCTCCTCTCGAGTTCCATTCCAACACATGATTCTCAAAATATTTTCAGGAATCTCGAGGGGCCATTACTGTTTACAACCCAGAATGGGTGAAGAACTAATAAATTGCAAAATATAAAATAAAGTAACTAATCTACTTGCATGCAAAAGAATCACAGAGAAAATTGATATCCACTAAACACACAGTCTATAACTTCTCATTACTGGAAACAAAACAAAATAGTACAATAATCTGTAAATCCCTAACTTTCCTGTAGCTTCTCTTCTTCTTCAATCTCTACTCTCTCTAGATCTCTAAAATGAAAGCTTGGGATGTTATTAGTAACCAACCTCTCATAGGAAACAACCCTAATGGTCCAATCATTCACAAGAATCTCTTCAGGAACCATTACACTAACCATAATGTCCATAAAAGACAAGATCCACTTTTCACAGGCCATTACGACTGAATATTGTTGAGCAACAGTAAAGCAAACTAAGCTGCAGTGTTGGTTGAGCTGCTAGGCACTAGTGTAGGCTGAGTTGCTAGGCAGATGTAGGCCGAGCTGCTAGGCAATGCAGGCTGAGCTGCTAGGCAATGTAGACTGAGTTTCTAGGCAGTGTAGGCCGAGCTGCTAGGCAATGTAGGCCGAGCTACTAGGCAATGTAAGCCGAGCTGCTAGGCACCAGTGTAGGCTGAGTGCTAGTGATACCAAGAAGCTTATCCAAGGCTCCTGATGCCTTTGTTGGATTTCCAGAGGCTTACCAACTACCTCACACACACACAACTAAAGGAAACCAACTAAGCCACCTATCTAGACATGGATTGACCTAGTCATATCCATCTTAGGGAAAAAAAATGACCTTCTAAGGTCCACACACACTCTCCTGACTTCTCTAGAGTTAAAACATGCCAGAAATAAGGAGCTAGGGGTTTGAGTTAGGTGCGCTCCTGCACCAATTGTTGACCGTATCTTAAAAACAAGTAAACTATCTCCAGCCTTGAGCACCGCCGATGAGGAAGACAATCCATAAAAACTTATCAGCTTTAGATTAAAAACATAAATAACATTTTTGAGAAAAGCGTTTAGATGGTAACCTCCATAAAAATGCACTATGTTATCAAGAAAATTGTGCATCCACTTCCAAATACCATTTTTAGCCAATAAATTTCCACTGCTTTTATATATAGTTTTCTCCTCCAACTTTTCTACGTCTATTGTAAAGAATTATGTGTCGTCCCTTCTAATTATTTATATTAAATTTATTATGATTATATTTAGAATATTTAAATTATTAATTTATAATTATGATTATTATAGAACGTTGAAAGTCTAATATTTTTTTAATAATAAATACTATTATATAATACATTATTTAAATTATAAAGACATGTATTTTATATTAAATAATGAAATATTATGTAAGTTATATTGAATATATCTAAATTATTATTTAGTAATGAATTAAATATTATCAGGATTTGTATATGTTCAATTTTCTTTTATTTTATATTATTTATTGTTCTTGTAATCAATGTTGAATACTAAAAAAATAATAATTGTATTTCATAATTTAATCATAATGTTGTGTTAATGTTCTTGTTATCAAGATATAAAACACATTGCAATATTTTTTTTAAATTTTATATTATAGATTTGAATCAAATTTATTTTAATCTTCTTGTTTAAAAAAACAAAATTAATTAAATTTTAATTATTACTATTCTATTTTGATAAGCCATTTGATATATTCTTTGGCAATCGCTCCAAGATTAGAAAATGCAAATCATTTTTTTGATTCCTTCATTTGGCTGGAAATTATTCTTATCAACCATGATTGGTAGTTCAAATAAGTTGTAGTTTTGGATGAGGAAGACTTATGTATTTGTCGGCTAAAATTTTTTCTTTAGAGGTTTTTTTATTATTAAAAGTTCACATGTAAAATCAAAAGTATTTTGTTGTATTTGGGAGAAGATTCGTTATTGAGAAAATGTTGGGTATTAATATTTTTTTTATTATATGATATTTTTATACACTTAAAAAATATATAAATTGAGAAGGAAAAGGGTGTTAATTAATTACAACAAATTTTTTTATAAACTTTTAAATTCAAATTTTTTATTTATTTATATTTTAAGAGATAAGGTATATTGTAATATGTTTTTTAATATAAATTAAAGATGAACACTTGAAAAATAAAGTAGTTGGTCGAGTCTATACTTGTCTATGTTGTCCTCTATGTGCACAAATAGTGTGGCATTGATGGGCTTATACCCCCAAACATAAAAAAAATTTAATGACAAAGCAAGATGTTACATGATAATGAAAAAGGGATATATGGATAAATATAGATAGAGATGCAAATAGATATAAAAATACAATTTGAGAGTGAGAGAGAG
>MU225113.1:186068-217471 GCA_018584345.1 Thuja plicata | reverse complement strand
GAGAGAGAGAGAGAGAGAGAGAGAGAGAGAGAGAGAGAGAGAGAGAGAGAGAGAGAGAGAGAGATTATCCTACCAAATATTTTATTGTATAAAAAAATGTTATGAGCAAGCTTTCTACATCAGCAATACAGTGACATCATTTATTATATATAATACTATGGGTGTAACCCTTGCACCCTTCAAACATGCAAGTGATAGTTATAACATATGCTAGAAAGGATTACTATTTTTCCTATAAAAGTTATCAACCCACATTATGCTTAAAATTGTATACCTTTCAAATCATCCTATGCAATTGTCCTTTTATCACCACAAAGGGAAACATAATAATCATGAGAATGCAATGAAGAAGCAATATATTATTTTAGTTTTTGTATTATATAAATATATTTAGCTGATTAGTTTTATATTCTTCCAATTCATGTCAAAGCCCATGGAAAGAAGGAAAAATTCTCTTAAGTTACTCAATTATTTTGGATGGTTGTCGGAAGAAAAGGTTTTAAAAAGGAGAAATAGTGATGTCTTTTAATCCGAGTAGAAGAGACTATTGATTTTTTAAATAAAATTTGATAGTGCTATACAAAAATTTGAGAGATAAGTTTGTTGTTCATTGATTTTTGGTATAGTGAGAAGAGAAATGAAATATGTACAGTTAATAAGGCTCTAGCCATTAATAGAAGAAGAATCTAATGTAAAAATAAAATTTGAGAAATAAGTTTCTTGTTCATTGATTTTTGGTATAGTGAGAAGAGAAATGAAATATGTACAGTTAATAAGGCTCTAGCCATTAATAGAAGAAGAATCTAATGTAAATATTGATGAGGATGTCTATTTGATTGGATAATTGGTGAGAGCGGGGAGTGAAAGAAGAGTAAAATAATGTATCTATTGTTTTAAGAGAGAATAAAGGTTTTTGAAAGTGACTGTGGAAGAAGCTATTGTAGCCACACCATTGTTTTAATAGAGGATTAAAATATCCATTAAGAAAATCATGGTTTGTTAGCACAATTGCCAACCTAGAAGATCTCCAAACACCATTGTTTTAATAGAGGATTAAAAATATCACTAAAAAGATCATGATTAGTTAGGACATTCGCCAACCTAGAATATCTCCAAGAGGTAATTTTTTGGTTGCCTTCAATTGAGGAAGACCTTATTTTTAGAAAGGACTATAGTTTGGGAAAGAGACCTTTTTTTTAGAGAGAAATAGAAGTTGCTGCCTAGAGGTAAATGAAGCCAAAAAATTATACTATTCATCATTGCAAATAGTGGTTGATGATTTGGAAAAGTATTTATTTTTATTGATTGAGAAATGTTTTTTAAAGAGAATATGAGGCTACTGAATAAAAAGTTGATTTATATAAAAAAAAAAGTCATTAATTAAAGTGGTCATAGATTTGAAAGAGTCCCAGTAGCTGGTCATTATCATGTCTTAGAATATTGTGCCATCAAAATGTGAAGGAAACATATTGGAGAATTTTTTTTTTAAAAGTGGTAACTTGTACTATAAAATTTTATTTATTAATTATTTTTTTATTTTTTTTACACCTCTAGTTCAAAGAGGACCTATAGGATAGAACTAAGTAAAGGAAAACCTTGATGATAGCTCAAAAAAAAAAAATCAAAGTATCCAAAAAATGCAACTAAGGAGACAACAAAGATGCTTACAATAATAGAAGAAATTGCCCCCCAAAAAATAATTAGAGTATCATTCCCAAAGAAAACATCCCTCAAACAATTTAGAAAAAGATCACCAAACCAACTAAATCCAAAAATGAACCCAGAAGCCCACCTCATAAACTCATTAGGAATGAGAAAACCCCACAGCGAACCCAAGAACCTAATCACCCCAAAAACCTTAAGAAGACCCACCCGAAAAGAATAGGAAAGAAGACAGGAGGAAGATTTTGATATCTTAGAGGTAAAAGAGAGTATGTTAGTCATGGAGCCTTGATTCAATCATCATAACTGAGCTAATAACCATGACTAATACATCTACATATATACCATCTATACAATTGGCTAAGATCCAAATTAGTAATGTTGATATGATTAAACAAAAAGTGAACTAACTTTGAATATAAAATAAACAATATTAAGATACCATAGTGAAGCATAAAGGTAATAATGAGCACAACAGAGGTGTATAGAAAATTGATAATAATAATGCGATGGAGTCAAACATCCACACAAGCCTAAAAATGATAATGAATTAAAATACCAAGATCCCAATAGTGGAGGAGGAATTAGAGATAAAGTTCTCACAAGTGAAATGAATACCAACACATAAAAGAAATCTTCCTAAATGATAGTTGTCAAACTAAGCCCATTTCAAAATCACAAATGATTATAGCAAGCAGACACCCATTTATAAAAAAAAATCATGTTTAGTATGCAATTCCACTCAATACCCAGAAAACAACATTGACCACAGAGGAAAAAGCCACAGATTTCAGTCCATAGTATATAGAAATGTGTAAAGTTGATCAATGACCTCAAACATTCCAAATACTCATAAAAGAAAATTTAAGACAAATATGGTAATGATTTTTCTTCAACTTCCTGAAGAACCAAATCATCCTGAATTGCCTTGTTAGAAAAAAAGTCTACAATCATGTTAGCTTCATGATAACAATTTTTAAACTCATAATGCTGAAAAGAAGGCAATTTAGCCATATAACCAGATCCAATCGATATTGAAATTTCCAGCAAGAAGATGTCTTAGATGAGGCAATATTAAAAACAACTATAGAATCCCCTTCAATGAGAAGATTCAAAATATTCTTACAGACATCATAAGATAAACCAAGGGGAAGGGCTTCCATCTTCGCAACATTGTTTGTATTAGGTGGCAACTTTTTACAAATAACTCTAATTACTTTACCATCAGAATTTCTTAAAACAACCCCAGTCCCAGAGAGGCCAAGGTAACCGCTAGCAGCCCCATCATAATTAAGGCTGCAATCTAGGAGGGCTGGGGGGGGAACATTTCTCCTATGCTTGAGATAAAAGAGATGAATTATTAGGTTGACAACCATGAATCATAAGAGATTGAAGTAATGGTCAATTATCATGAATAAAAAAGTCTCATTTAAAAGATTTGATATTTTTAATGTGATATGACAACTTGACTTCATATATAGATTTCACAATTTTAAAGATCACATCTACCCATGATGCATGCTTGTTCTTAAACACCCTTTAATTAGGATCAAGCCAAATAGACAAGATTCTAATTGAAGGACTTATCTCCCAAAGAGGGGCAAAGATAGATGATTTGTAATATAATTGGGAATTTGTATATGTATTTGAAGCAACAAGAGACTACATGTTATGGAAGGACTTGTTATATAATTGGGAAAATAGCAAAAGTATAAAGAAAAAGAAATTTAATTTGGAAGAAGAGTTAATGGAGGTTAAAATATGCAATTCAACAATTGAAGAAGAATTACTGGAAGTGAAAAAATATAATTTTGAAATGGTAGAAATTAGTAATGAGAGGATGATGGAAAAATGTAATTCTTTTTTAATGAAATTGATAATCTTGAGACATAATTAAGAAAAATTTAATGAAAAAATTGTGTTAGTAGCTAGAACCCAATTATTTGATGAATTCAATGTGATTAAAATAACTTGATAGAAAATTCAAAGAGATTAGAAGAAATAAAAATGCTTCAAAGATGAAAGAAATCTCAAAAAAAAAAAAAAACAATAATAATTATTAGCATGTATTGAAAATATATCATCGAAATTTCTAGTTTGTGATGTTTAGTGTGGATTAGAATATTTATGTTCTTTGGTTGGTAGTTTTTCTTTTGCTAAGCTATTTGTGATCAAGGTAATGATAATGTATTTGATCATGCAAATGTTGCTAGTTGTTTTAAAAACCATATTGGTTTTAAATTATGAAAAGAATAGGATACAAAGGTCAAAGATTAGGTAGCCATGAATGGGCAAATGAGTGAGATATCCAACTGACCCAAAAAGTAGGCCAAAGTATGTAGGCCTAGGGTATGTCATAGATCACAAAAACAATGATACAAATTTTACAAGTTATAGAAAATTAATTTAATAAATCCAAGGATATTACTAATAAAAAGGGCATATAGAGTACAAGTGTTTTTCTTTACACCTTCTAACTTATGTGGATTGAAAAATCATTCTAAAAATACATGTTGGAACAAGAAATTGAAGAATAAATTTATATAAGGATGGATACAAATGGATTGTCGGTGGAGTTATATAGCAAGTTGGCACAAAGTAACATGTATGGTAAAAAATTATTCAAACATAAGAGATCATATGTGAAAATAGCTAGAGATTTTGAGATTGTTGAGAATTATTGTTAGAGAAGTGATGACTATGTATGGTCATGATTGGAGTGAGCACTAGAAGAGTAACTCAGGATTATCAAGGCTGAAGATTGCTCATATATGATTGGAGTAAACACCAAAAGAGTAACACATTATTTAATTTCATCAATGATTGAAGAATGAAGATCAAAACCATTTTTTTGGATATTTTATTCACAGTATTCGTTACAAGGGAGAATGAAAGATAAAAAAAAATTGATTAACATAGTTATTAGTTTATAGGTGGCTGGAAATTTTATTTATATTCTTAAATCTATATATGTGGAAATGTATGATGAGATTGTAATAGATAATGAATACGATGTAATATTTTTTTGAGTTAGATATATTCTATGTGTATTATATATTCTCATTTTATTATTAGTTTTATATTTCTCTATAGATTTATTCTACCAATAAGATGTATTTTTTATTGACCCTTTTTTAGGGTACACATATCTTTATAGCACCCACTATAATTGGACAATCTTTTCATGCCAATATAAAACACTTTAAATTGCATGCACTATTTCATTTATGTCAATAATATTTTATATCTTTAATACTAAATATATGCCTTTTGTTGGTAATTCAAAAGTGAGCACTCTTATGATGTACGCATAAACTATCGATATGCTCCATTACTAGTTTCAAGTTTATTATAGTACTATGATCTATTATGCACAGAAAGGGGAGTGGGTGCAAATGTAAAGAGGTGAGGGTTTCAAGTAGTAGAGGATGGGTAGGGGTTGTCTCTACCTCTATAGACAATGATGATAATGGTTGGTATGCTTCCTATGAAGTTTTTTTTCTAATTTGTCTTGTTCCATTTTATACATTTGTAGTGAGCTGGCTCAGTGGTTTCAAGTAGTAGGGGAGGGGTAGTAGTTGTCTCTAGCTCTGAAGAGTATGAAGATGATGATGATTGTTGGTATTCTACCTATGGATCCTTTTCACTGGTAGGTCTTGTTCCATTTTGACTTTGCTAGAGAACCAGTTATGTGGTTTTCTTTATAGTGGTCAAGTTCTTGACATTTTCCCCTTGATTGAGGATCAACTCATTGGTGATTTCTCTATTGTTATTTTCTGCTCTTCCTTGCATTTTTTAGGGAATACCTTTTCTGGCTTAGTGGTGGCCTTTCTTATTTTCCTCGTTGGTTTTGTTTCTCTTTGTTTGTTGTGGTGGAGTGTTGTCAAGATTCCTAGTCAAGGTTGTGGAGCTTCATTGGTGGTGGCCATTTAGGATTTTTGGGGTGGTTCTTTTTATGTGCTTCTTACTTCTATGGTGATTTTTTGAAGCCATCCGAGGTGGTGTTCAACCTTTCTCTTGTTTTCCCCTATCTTGTGTTTTTGTAGTTTTGTTGTGCTTGTGTTTGGCTCTTAGTGGTAATAGATTCTCTGGAGCTTTAATTTATGAGGTCTACTCTATTTTTTTGTGCTTTTCCACATTGGTTAGGATGCTTTGGATGGGTTTTTTCCCTATTAGTCATTGGTGTTTTGATGGATCTTTTTGTGCTATGGTATAGTTTCATTTTTTTTCTTTTTTTTGGGGAGCTCTGGTATGTAGTATTTTTCTATGGTTGTAGGTGTTGGGGTAGATCCTAAATTTGGTTCATTGTTTCTCTGTCCTCTCTTGTTCAACAGTTTGCACGTATTCATTTTTTATCCTTCCGGTAGTGTGGTGTTTTCTTTGTGCTCCATTGGGTATACTATGCCTTCTCATCTTATACTGTGGAGAGAGTTCCCTTTGTGCCTTGGATCTCTAGACCTAGTTTTTGTGGTGCTCTTTCTTCTCTTGGATGTCATTTGGTCACTGACAATTTTCAAGGGGAATTTATGATTTGTTCTTGTTTTTGGTAAGGATTTCTTTTTGCTTTTGGGGTTGTGTATGGCCTAGGGGAGCCAAGTGTTTATGTCTTTATTATTTTTACTTTTTTTGGGACCTCTCTCTTCTCTTTCCTACTTTCTTCCCCTTGATGCACCTCTTTATGTGGTGTTGTCCCCTATTCAATTGGGGGTTTCTCTGGTGTCATTGGTGCGGGTTTGTTATATTTTTCTATTCTCTTTCTCGTTCCCTTTTCCTATTGAGGTGGTGATTTTTTGGGCAAAGGAGGTTGAAAAATTTTCTATGAGGCCTAATCATGTTTATGGCTTCTTGGTAAAGGGGTTGTTCCAGGTTTGGCTATTCTTTATATTTTTCTACCACTATGTTGGTCCTATTAAGGTGGGGTCATTTTTTATAGAGGTTAAGAGGAGTGTCACTAGTGGGCTGTGGACTTCCACTTGGAAGATGTCCTACTATTTTTTGTAGGTTCATTATGGGTACTAGTTTAAAACCATTTCTAATGGTTTGGCGAGCCTTTCAAAACCCCTAGTTCCTTGCTTTGGTTCAGCTTGCCTGGGAAGACTAGTCTTTGCCAAGATATTCTCTCAAGAATATTTTTATAGCTCAGGATGTAACAATTTTTGGAGCCTTACTAAAACCCATATCAAGTGAGGGTAGCCTAGTAAAAACCCTTTGTTTCTTCTTCTCCTATCACTAAGCATTTAACATTTTAATCTAGTTGTTTGTGAAAATGAAGGTTATGGGAGCCTTTTTAAAGCCCACGCATTCTCAGGTTATGGGTACCTAGTTATACCCATTGTATGTTGTTCTTAAGGTTTAGCATACCTGTGAAAACCCTACTCTTTGAGTTGTAATCACTTGGCCTATTTTTTCTTCATCTCGTGTTTTCTATGATAACATTATACTAGGCTATTATTGTTGTGCAGTTGGCTAGCTTCTATTTGGTAACGTTCTATCTTTTTAAGCTATTTTTTAAAGATGGGTTATAGATCCCTCTTAAAATCTATTTGTAATAGGATTTCAGGGTCCCTTCAAAACCTATTTTTCCCAAATTAAAAACTAGTTTGATGTTTGTACCTATTCTTGAGATAATTCCACCCTTACAATTTATTATAGTCATGGTGTTTATTACAAATATGTATTACCATTTATATCAAATCACCTCCAAACATCACAACCATCTACTCAAAATTATTTCAACATCTTTGGAAAAGTTCTCTCATCTATTTATGTTTTTCTACTATGACTTTTGAACTACTTTTACATCCAATATATCATTTTTTTGCATTTTCCAAATATAAAATGTTATCTTATTTTGTTCATCATGTTTTGAGTCCAATTGTTAGTCATGATTCAGGTTTACATCAATGTAGTTTAGGATAGTTGTATATTGTCATATATATAATTAATTTTAATATTTTTTGCACATAAAACCACACATAATAATAACCTTACACGATTTCATGCAGACCTCGGGCTCCCTAGCAAATTGAATCAACCTTGCTAGTCTTTGGTTGTTCAAATAAAGCCCTCCTACCCCTTTCACTTGGAGTATCTACACAAAATCCCTACCCTTTTAAGTTACTCAATATTTTTTCACCAACTCATCATTTTGTGTACTGCATAACCCTCTACTAAGTTGATTATTTCTTCATACATGTCCTTGTTGTGATGCACGCCTGTTCACCCAATGTATCCAAATGCACCTTCCCTATGCAAGATCACTAAAATCTCTTCCCAATCCTTTGAGTCCTTCAAACATGTCCATTGCATCCCTTTGACATCCCCAAAACCAACCAAAACAATCTCTTGGTTCAATCCAACCCAAAACCCAAAATTGTCCTACTTGATATTGCCTTTTGTTGGTCCTTTCTGCACACCTTTTGAGATTTTGTGACCAAAATCTTCAAAGAACTGAGAAAAAAAAATTCCCAATCTTAATCCAATTTTTGGGGTAGAGCTTTCCCCAAAAGGACAGGCCCTAGATCCTACAAAAACTCCAAATTCTTGGGAATCCTCTCTAATGGTTAAGAGGCCTAATCAGAATGCTTAAAGAATGAAGTGTTTCTTAGACTTGATTCTTTGCCAAAACAACTATGGGGATGTTTAGGGACAAGTAAAATAAGTTTCTCTTCCAACCATAACCTATAACTCAAATCCCATCAAAAGTTATGGGTTCTACAACCAATTGGTTAAAACCATACTGCCAGTCACGTAGGGATTCCTGGCTATGGTTTTAGACATTTATCCTTGCAACATAAATGAATTGATCTGAAAAAAATGCAAGGTAAATTAAACTCCCATATCTCTCTTTTGAACTAGGTTTTAGGAATTTCCCATGGTTACATCGGGAGATATGAGATCTGCAAGTTGATAGCCCTAGTTTTCTCAAAAATCACGACCTCTAGATGACTGTGACACAATATATCTTCAATTCCTCCACCTCAGAACCTCTGTTTGGATTAAAGGAAAGATAAGAAAAATTATTAACTTCCTATGGAATTAGATTTAACATTTCAATCTGTATAGGCTTGGGCATGGTAAAAAAGAAGACAATTTTCACAAAAAATTCAATTTCTGTATTCAATTTCTGCAAATTATCATTACATGTCTCCTCAACAACCTTTGAAATTATTTTTTCTACATTTTTATATGTTTTTCCATCCATTTTTAACCATGTTGGGTGGTTGTGAATTTTGATTAACAAATTTTCAAAAAAATGTTGTCAATATCAACTTTTGTTGCAACAAAGTTGCTGACAACATTTGCAACTTTTGGTAAAACTTGCAAAATAGAATCTTAGGGACTACCCAAGGTGGATTTAAAAATATTTGAAAAAAAATAAAAAAATCCAACCTTCCCTAATACAATTCTACCCAACCCATGACCATTCAAGCATAGTGAACCATATGATTCATAATCCATCCTAGGTCACTAGGTCTTACAGTTAGGACTTATTACAAAACTTAGGATCTCTTGACACTCCTTGGCCCTTGGCCAATAAAACCTATCTAAGAAAAATCAGGGAGGCCTTCTTGCAACCTCGCCATCCTCTTTTTCCTTGTCAAGGGTGCCTGTACCATACTCCTAGGGTGGATTGATCTAAAGTCCTCTTAAGATAATTTTTTCCAATAAAGTTCCATCCTTCTTCATCTCTGCCTCATCCATCCACACTTCCTCTTCTTCAAGGTGTCAAACTCAATGGACAAGGTATCGGTTATATTTATTCTTTTTTCTCTTCTTGTTGACCTTTATGTGAAGGATCCTGTCAAGTTTCTTGGCTGCATGAGGAGGTAAATCTGCAAGATATTCCTACAAATCTTCAATATGAACCTCTATACCTACGTCACGATGACCTTTATATGGGGTTTGATAAAAAACATTGAAGATAGGAGATATAACTAGAGTAGAAGGAAATTATATCTCATAGGCATTCATGCCATGCCTCTTAAAAATTGTACAAGGACCCACTTTCTTCATGAGTAACTTTGTATGTTTACCCTTTGGCAACCTATCCTTCCTCAGATATACCCAAACCAAGTCACCAACCTGAAATTGTACATCTCTCCTCCTTTTATCTACACTTTCTTTATATTTTTCTAAACTTCTTTGTAGATTCATCTTTACTTGATCATGGATTTCTTTCATATTTTCAGAAAATTTCTCTCCATGAGCACACACCTGCCCATCGTTTAGAAGATCTCTTAATTCTAGTATACCCCTTGGATTTTTCCTATAGACAATCTTAAAAGAAATCCTTCTTGTACTTCTATTCACATAAACATTGAAGGAAAATTTAGCTTTTGGGAGGATGTTATCCCACTTTTCTCCATACTATTTTGTTAAACATCTCAATAGGTTTCCCAATGACCGATTGACAACTTCAGTTTTCCCATCCATTTGAGGATGATAGTCTAAACTAAAGTTCAAGTTTGTTCACAGTCTTTTCCATAAGGTTCTCCAAAAATGTCCAATAAAATTCACATACCTGTCAGACACAATAGTTTGAGGAAGACCATGTATCCTTATAATTTCTTTGAAAAATAGATTTTCTACAAAGGTGTCATCACTTGTACTCTTACATGGCAAGAAATGTGCCATCTTTCTAAACCTATCGATCAAAACAAAGATACTATCAAACCCCTTTTGAGTCCTTGATAGACCCATCACAAAGTCCATACTACAACTTTCCCAATGTCTTGTAGGTATGGGAAATTGTTGGTACAATCTAGCATTGGTTGAAGTACCTTTGGATTTCTTACATATAGTAGATGTTTCCACAAACCTTCTAACATCTCCTTGCATCTTGGGCCAATGATAATGTCTTCTTACCTATTCTAGGGTCTTATCCAACCAAAAATGTCCACTTATGCTTCCACAATGTTTTTCCTTCACAATTTTCTCCCCCATGGAACAACTTCGAATGCATAAGAACAAAAAACTATCTTGGAGAAAATAATCAGAATACTCCACATGATATGCCTCTGAAAAATCAAAACAAACTTTATATATTTTATGAAAATCTTCATCATTTACATAAATACCTTTCAAGCAGTCAATACCTACACTTTGCAACTTCACTTCTTGCACTTACATGGCTCTCCTACTCAAAGAATTAACCACTTTGTTAGAAAATCCTTTCATGTGCTTTATTGAAAAGGGATATGCTTGGATTTATTCAACCCACTTCATGTATTTGTGACTTAATTTTTCCTAGCTATTCAAGAAACTAAGTGCTTGGTTGTCAGTAAAAAAAAAAAAATCCTTTGGAAGGAGATAGTGCCTCCATTTCTTCAAGGCTTGCACTAAAGCATACATCTCTAGGTCAAAAAAGAAATACATCCTCTTAGCCTAATTCAACTTTTCACTAAAAAATGCAATGGGTCTCCTCTCTCGGTACAAAATAGCTCCTATAGCCACATTAGATGCATCACATTAATAAGAAAAATAGTTTGAAAATATGGAAAATCCATTATAGGCTGATTTTCTACCTTTTGTTTCAGACTTTGAAAATCTTCCTTAGCCTCCTTGGTCCACACAAACTTACATTTCTGCCCACCTTTGATTATCGTAAAAATTGGTGCACAAATCTAACTGAATCCCCTCATGAACTTCCTATAAAAAGAAGCCACCCATGGAATCTTCTAACCTCTATCATTGTCCTTGGAGAGGGCCAACTTAAGATTCTTTCCACCTTTTCTAGATCCATCTAATTTCTTCCACCTGAAAACACAAAACCAAGATATACCAATTCTTCTTGCATGAAGACACATTTATCCAAATTTATTAGGAGCTTTTCCTCTTGCAATCTCTTAAACAAACATGCTTGGACTTTATTGGCTGGGAATTGCTAGCAGCAGTAGAAGAATCAAGAAAAAGCAAGGCAATGCTGAAATATTTCAACACAACAAACATTACTATCATACCAAAGGTTAAAAATCCTAAAATCTTTGCAGATTTCTGTCCCATATCACTATGTAACACAACATACAAGATTATAACCAAAGCCATCTATTTAAGACTCCAGCATCTTATCCCTTCAATTATATCACTAGAACAAGGAGGCTTTGTTCCCGAAAGGGAAACTATGGAAGGAGCTTTGGTTGCTCATGAAGTCCTTCACTCGATCAATGAAAATCAGTCCCCCAATTTTGTCATCAAACTAGACATGATGAAGGCCTATGATAAAGTATCTTGGAACTTTCTTTTTCAAGTTCTTCATTGCTTTGGATTCTCAAGGCATTGGTGTAAATGGATACGAGCCTGTGTTGTAGGATCTTGGTTTTCAGTCATCATAAATGGAACAACAGTGGACTTATTCTCCTCCACTCAAGGTGTTAGACAGGGAGACCCCTTGTCTCCCATTTTATTCATAATAATGGAAGAATCATTGAGTAGAACAATCAAGAAGAAAAAATCATTGGGAAATTGGATCGAGGCACAGATCAGAGAAACATGTATCTCAGTTACACACTCTCTATTTGTAGATGATACACTCTTGTTTGGTAAATCCCATGTGAAAGAAGCCAGGAAAATAAAATATGTCTTAGATCTCTATTCTGTAGCTTCAGGACAGAAAGTTAATACCCTTAAATCACAAATTTACTTATTCAATACTAATCAGAGCATTTTGGGTAGGATTGTCTGAATTCTATAGTTTAAGGTTGACACTCTGCCTTCTACCTACCTAGGGATCCCATTTTTTGTGGGCACAAACAAACCAAGATATTGGTTTTCAGTCATTGAAAGAATTAAAAATAGAATTCTTGCATGGAAGGTGAGATGGCTATCTTTATCAGGTAGAATACTTATCAAGTGTGTCCTTTCGAAAATTCCCAACTACTACCTTGTTGTCCTTAAAGTGCCACTCACTATAATCCAGAAAATCCAAAAAATAATTAGAGACTTCCTATGGTCTGCGAACATGAATAATGAGAAGAAAATACTGCTTATTTGACTATAGGATATGTCACAAGGACCAACCAGAGGAGGTGCAGGTTTGCATGATTTATATAACAGGAACTGAGCTTTTGGGGGAAAGCTTGTGTGGAAAATGTATACTAAACCGAATAGTAAATGGTGTCAAATCATGCAATAGAGATACTTTGATAATCAAAGCGCATCAAGAGTACTATCCATGGTAAACCCACCTAGTGGTTCTACAATTTGGAATTTTATGATGTCAAATAGGGATCTGGTCTGCAACTATGTGACATGGGAGGTTAATAATGGATCATCTATCAAATTCTAGAGAGACTCTTGGAGCGGCCAACTGGCATTGATATCTATAGAGATTCCACAAGATATTATAAACATTACAGAACACAAATGAGGCATTCATCTCATCGACTATGTCCTAGCAGCTAGAAACTATTTAGGCAAAGCCATTTGGAAGGATCTGGATGACTTAAACCTCCCAAGACATGATGCTGATATCCTCAAGGACATATTGGCAGCTAGGCAGATCTATTTATCAGATAAATTAGACAGGCTGACATGGACTCCAGCAAAAAATGACAAATATTCTATTCGAGAGGGCTATAGAACCCTTTAGAATAAAACAATTGATACGGTTTAGGCAAGAGCATACAATTTGTGCTGGAACCAAGTTGTTCTTCCCAAGACAGGGTTCTTTGCATGGCTAGCTCTAAAAAATAGGATTCTCACTAGCGATCGACTACAAAAATTTAGAATTGCACAAGCTTTTAATTGTAAATTGTGCGATGCCCAGATTGAAATGGTGGATCACTTGCTCCTACAATGCCCCTTTGCAAACAAATGTTGGTCTTTTGTTCTTATAAAACTATGCTTCTACACTCCTCTTCCTAACAAATTGTGGGACTTATTCCAGTCTTGGCCTAATTTGCAGAATGGCTCACTATTCACAATAATCTAGAAGTGTGCACCAGCACTTATTGTATGGTCGAACTGGTGGGAAAGAAATAAAAGGATCTTTCAAAATAAGCAGTCAAATCTACAAACCGTTCTACAAGGCCTAGAAAAATCAACTTTGGAAGTTGTAAATGCCAGCATTCATAGGGGTGAGTACAATCCAGTATTGTCATCATGGGACAGTAACATCATACGAACTTGGGGGAATCTTAGTATACCAATGGGATGGGGTGCCCCTAAAATGGCATCAAGATCTTTGGATAGATCAAATATCAAATGGTATCCCCCCGATCAACAGATAATGAAAATAAATTTTGATGGTGCATCTCATGGAAATCTGGGAATATCAGGGCTGGGTGCATGTATCAGGGACTCATAGGGTAAGTTAGTAGCATGTACTTCATCCCCACTACTGGTAGGATCAAATAATTTAGGAGAAGAACAAGCAATTCTTACTGGATTAATATTGGCAAAGCAATGTGGATTCACCAACATATAGGTTGAAGGTGACTCCATGGTTGTAATTAATGCCTACATCAAAATAACTTCACACAAATTGCAACTTCACTACATATTGAAGAAAATTTGGCGACTATTGGACACCTTCCCAAAATCATTCCTTTCACATACACTACAAGAAGGGAATCGGGTTGTAGATTACCTAGCCAACTAAGGCTGTGACGGTGTGGATATTTCACGCATAAGGCCAAGTGTAATCCCAGTAGACATGGGTGAGCTAAATAGGTTAGTGGAAATTGATCATTCGAACATCGCAAACAATGATGCATAAAAATTACACTCAAACATAATTACAAAGCTCGCTAGTGTCAACATCGGTTCCAATCATATATGATGTCATCAACATATAATGCGAAGTATGGAGGCAAGCACAGGGAGTAATTGTATGCAGGGGATATCAAAGAATTAATGTAACATCCTCATCATACATGGTGTATGCGATTCATACCAAATGTTTTAATATCCTCCAGGCGGGAACTAAACTCCATAATGACAGCGCTCTTTAATAGGCAATGGATAGATGTCAAGGTGAAAATCTCCGTACATATATTTAAAGCAAATGTGATACAACTAGGGATCGTACTATAAGAAAATATCAAAATTACGTGTGATCATACTCCTCGTGCATGCCCACCATTAATTTGGGAAATCATGAGTGTGAATAATATCAAATCAGAGTTAACTATCATAAGACCAACTCAACTATGTGCCATGAAGATACCACTAGAACCTCTCGCATAAGCCTATTTAAACACCTCTCAACACACAATGGGTAACATATGCATTAGAGTATGGATGGTATGGCAGAGGACTGTGTTATGTGTCGTTCCTATGCTACTCATCACTCTAAACTACTCCCAAAAAATTATAGAATCTGGCTGCCACCCAACATAGATGAAGATGCTCTCCCAATGCATATCAGTGACCACATAATGAATGACATGTTTCTGGTTCATAACAATGCCATATGACATGTAATCAAATAGGTATCGGGGTATGAGAATTTTGTTCCAACAACAAAGCAATTTCTATTCCCATCCTAGCTAGTGTCAATTTTTTTGTCAAACGCAAAGGACCTTCTTCAATCCCCTCGCCTTCTAGAGATTTTGGCATACAAAGTAGTTCAGAAGAAATTTTGGATTACCAGTAAGCTAAAGTAGGCTATGCACAACTATGACCTCTGGAATGGCCACGCACTAGTTAGAGATCTATTCACCACACACCAAATTCTACACAATCACGAAGCATTTGTTGCATTTAATGGAGCCAAGAGGGCAATACAAACATAGAATGAGCAGATCATGCGCAATGCTCCGCAAGAGAGTGGGCATACTCTTGGCCCGATGTTGGAGGGGAAAATAATGGTCACGGCTCACACACTGTCGGTCCTCCTAGGGGTTCCAAATGTACCATAGATGCTTAAGCACAATAAGTCCCGGAGACCTCAAGTAAGGCAAGGAGATAACACAAGTGCCAATCTACATCAAAATGTACAAGAATCACAATCATTGGACTGGGTGTCGGGTGCAATACCCATTATGGGTCGGGAAGGCAGACAACATGGAGCACAAGGAAGTGGGTTGGATACCATTCCCCTTGGACTAGAACCATCTGAATGGCTCATGGGATGGGGGCCATGAGACATGAAATCTCATGAGCAGCAGAATATGGGGGCTACCAGTGGGGTGTTGGCTGCAATAGAGATGGGAGAAAATGCGTCGGTTATGGAATGGCCTCACCATTCACACCAAGCTACAGAGGATGCGGAGAAGCAAGAGAAATGCAAGTATTAGATAGCCTCAAATTTTGTAGTTTTGTATAGTTGTTGACATAGTTGACCCCTTGATAGTGTCAGGTTTTGAAAAACAAATAAATTTATGATATTTTAGGCTTGAGATGATACAAAATTTATTTTTTTGGGGTTGTATATGGGTCGGGTACCATGGGGATACTAGTCTCAAGGCTACCCGACAAGGATCAACACTGACACCGACAATGGGCATAACCGACACCAACCACAATGGACTCCAGCCCAAAACATATCTAACATCGATGACACCATCAACCAACAACTGACACAAATCATTACCGACACCGATGACACCAATAAATGACATTGATGATAAAATGACCGACACCGGCCAATAGACAAAATTGATAATGCAAGCACTAACAAGTTTAAGAAACAAATGATATCGACCATCAGGGTTAGCTGACTAGTAATACTGATGCTTTGTACAAAGCCATAGTGCTTTATTAAATGATTATAGGCAATTTTTGATGCTATAGTATGATAATTTGACCAATTTAATAGGGAGGGTACTTTATTTTTTATTGTAAACATTGTATTTGAGCAAGGATTCTGGATTTTCTTGTTGGTTCTTTCTTGGAGGAGCTGTTGAACTAGCATTTATTATAAATATATATATGTATATAGTGGCTTGTCCACTTTTGCTTAAAAAAAAATAAAAAAATCACAAACTTGAAAATAAATTTTTTCAATATCTCATTCATGAGCATCATGAATGTGCTAGGAGCATTGAACAAACCAAAAGACATCACTCTCCATTCATATATCCCTTCATCATTTGTAAATTTTGGTTTCCATTCATCTCAAGCCCTTATTCTGATTTGGTGGTATCCACTCTTCAAGTCGACCATTGAATAAAATCTTGCACCTCCTAGATTGTCCAATAGGTCCTCAATCCTAGGCGTAGGGAACCTATACCTAATAGTGATTCTATTAATGGCTCTAGAATCAATACACAACCTCCAAGTCCCCTCTTTTGTAGGTGCTAATGGGGCATGGACTACACAAGGGATCAAACTCTTGGTTATCAAACCCTTCTCCAAAAGTTCTTGGATTTTCTTGGACATCTCTTCATTTTGTTGGGGGTGTTAGCTTATATGCTTCTTTGTTTGGGAGTATAGCTGCATGGATTAGATCAATATTATGGCTAATCTCTCTTATTAGGGGTAAGGTATTTGGTAACTCCTTAGTTACAATTTCCTTAAACATCTCTAGAAAATCTCCTACCTCCTTAGGACCTACTCTCCTAGGTTCCTCTTTCACTTTCAATACCTTTCCCTCTTCTTGTCTTGGCAACACTACCAATGCATAAAAAGGAGTATCTTTCTCCTTCAACACTTTTAAAAATGCTTTGTCTCCTACAACTAAAAACTTGGAATCCTTTGGCTCTTCACCATTATCTGGCATGGGTAGTAAAGTTACATTCTTACCTTGGTGTCGTATGGAGTAGGTTTTCTTCCTTCCATCATGGTGTACTTCCAAGTCATACTTCCATGGTCTTCCTAAGAGAAAATGACATGCATCCATAGGTACCATGTCACAAATACTTTGTCCTTGTACTTCCCATTCTGAAATTCCATCTATGCTTTCTCTTTAATGACTATTTTCTGCCCTTTAGTGAGCCATGACACCTTGTAGGGTGTGGGATGTGTAATCCTTTTCAGTTTTACCTTCTCAACTACTTCAAGGGACACCAAATTATTCATAGAACTAGAATTAATAACCACTATAGATGCCTTATTTCCCACTCTACATGTAGTTCTAAAAAGTGTCTTTCTTTGGGGTGGCTCTAATGCTCTAGGTGATTTGATCAAAGTCTTTCTCATCATGAGTGAATCTCCTTGTTTAGGTGCTGCAAAGGATTCATGTGAGTGCACACTTTGAGATTCTTCATCCCTCACTAAATTCTTCCTCCTTTCACCTTGTTTGTTCCCCTTTTTAGGACACTTTGATGCTATGTGCCCGTGTTGATTTCATCTAAAGAATTTTATGGTATCCATGCCCCTTCCACCAAATATTCCTCTAGAATTTTATCTCCTTCCTCTAAAGGATCCCCTAGAGCTTCTTTCTCCTTGGTTATGTTCATTGCTTGGTTCTCCAAAGGCCTTGGGACCATTTCCTCTTCCACTAGACATGCCTCTACCCCAATTTACAAAACCTCTTTGTCCTCTCCCTCTACCACCTTGATCTTGTTTCCTCTTGAGTTTCTCCTCAACTTTAAATGCTAATTGATAACATTTATGTACTATGGTGGGGATACTCAAACTGATTTCATTTTAAATTGTAATTCTCAATCCTTGCATGTACCTTACAAGATTCACACATTCAGGCTCTACCAACTCAGACTTCATGACAAGCGTCTAGAACTCTTCAGTGTAACTTGAGACATCTAATTTTTTCTGCCTCAAACTCATCCTCTTCTTATGAAGTTGAACTTCATAATCTTCAGGGACATATGCCTCTCTGAGCAAGGCTACCATCCTCATCCAAGTAGTTATTTGTCTCTTACCATTCTTCACCCTTTCATCTTGAGTGAAACTCCACCATGTGAGTGCAAATCCTTTCATCCTTGACTTGGCAATATTTACCCTCTGATTCTCAGGGATATCGTCACAGTAAAAGAAACTTGTGATAGCATCAACCCAATCCATTGCTACATTAGGTTCCTTCTTCCCACTATACATGGACAGATCTAGTTTGGCATCCATTGTCCTTCTCTCCATGGGCTTCAAGGTCTTCAAGAGTAGTCTCTAATCTACAGGGACCTCTTCCTCTTATTTCTCAAGGGGATCTTCTTCACTCCCTTCCTCATTTCCATCAGATTCTCCACCACCCTTCTTATCGAACTTTCCTTTTGAAGTCTTTCCAAGGTTAAAGCACAATAATCTGTCACCCTTTTATAAAGGAAAAGGCTAACTAAATCAAAGTTGTTCAACTTCAATTGTATGAAAGTGACATTTATGTTTTGAATTTGAAGATGATGTAAAATAATTAAATGTGTTAAAATGGATGAATTTTAAGATTAAAATTTTTAATAATTTTTTTAACAAGAATTGATATGTTTTGTTTATTTTTAAAGAAAATTTTTGAGTCACTGAAAAATTCAAAAAATTAGAGGTCTACTTCCCAGCAAAACATTTTATGTAAATAAAAATAATTTTCCCTAATTTAAAAACATGTTATAGATGAAATATATAGATAGTGCATGAAGAAATAAAAATTGGTTTGTGACCTATATTTTCTCTTTTATAACAATTCAAATTCTGACTCACTTGAAATTGTCATTTTTCATCTCTCGCTATAGTTTTCAGAACAAATCTATCCCAATCAAAAAAATAAATATATATTCTTTAAGATGACTCTCTCCTCTAGTGCACACTATGTTTTTAAAATTTATTTAATATGATTTACTATTTTTTTCTTTCTCTGAATCAACATCTCCATGAATGTTAAAATACCTACTTGAAATATTATTTAATTATAATAGACTATGTCTAATTAAAACATTATAAAATCTATACAGGGATATTCTTTACTCTGATGTCTACAAGAGGGTATTTTTTTTTTTTAAAATATCACTAAAATATTAGGAGTTATTGAAACAACACTTTTCTAAAATAGTTTTGTTTCTATGGTAATTGGACTCAAAGTGGTATAAAACATGAATTTAATAGACATTTACAATTGGAAAAGTCAAATAACTTATCTAACTTAGCTACAATGAATCTAGCTAGAACAAATTTTTTACCAAAATTAATTTTTAGTAAGAAATACTAAAATTCAGCTATGATGATAAGTTAGCCTAAAAGGTGACACCTAATTGGAATCATTTTCTCTGAAAATATTTGTTTTGTGTCATCTTCTCTTTCACAATACTTGCAAGTTCTACATTGATGATCCTTGATGGGATCTCTGAGTCTCCTTCATATAGAGACATGGTTCTCAATCCTTCCTCTCAAGATCTTTCTTTCTCTTATACCACTTGGTGTAGAGATCTGGACCCCTAGCAAATTTAATCAACCTTGCTAGTCTTTGCTTGTTCAAATCAAGCCCTCCTACCCCTTTCACTTGCATTATCCACACCAAATCCCTACACCTTTAAGTGCCTCAATATTTTTTCACCAAATAATCATTTTTTGTACCCCATAAACCTTTACTGAGTTGATCATTGCTTCATACATCTCCTTATGGTGACGCACCCTTGTTCACCCAATGTACCCAAATGCACCTTCCCTATACAAGATCACTCCAATCTCTTCCCAAGCCTTTGAGTCCTTAAAATATGTAAATTACATCCTTTTGACATCCCTCAAACCAACCAAAAAAATCCCTTGGTTCAATCCAACAAAAAACTCAAAACTGTCCTACTTGACATTGCCTTTTACTAGTCCTTTCTCCACACCTTTAGGGATTTTGTGACAAAAATTTCCAAAGGATTGAGAAAAAAAATTTCAAATCTTAATCCAAGTTTTGGGGAAGCACTTTTCCCAAGAGGACAAACCTTGGATCCTACAACAACTCCAAAGTCTTGGGAATACTCTCTAATGGTTAAGAGGCCTAATTGGAATCCTTAGAGAAGGAAGTGTTGCTTAGACTTGATTCTTTGTCAAATCAACTATGGTGACATTTAGGGACACTTGAAAGAAGTTTCCTCCTCCAACCATAGCCTCTAACTCAAAGTCCATCAAAAGATATGGTCTGCTACCTACTGTTTAAACCATTCTGCCAGTCACATACGGATGCCCAGCTAGGGTTTTAGACATTTCTCCTTGAAACCGTCACAAATTGATCTTAAAACAAATGAAAGGTAAAGTACACTCCCATATATCTCTTTTGAACCAGGTTTTAGGAATTTCCCATGGTTACATCGGGAGATATGAGATGTGCAAGTCAACAACCCTAGTTTTCTCCAAAATCATGACCTCCAGATGACTGTGACAAAATATCTCTTCAATTCCACCACCTCAGAACCTCTGTTTGGATTAAAAAGAAAATTAAGAAATATTCCCAACTTCCTATGGAGTTAGATTTAATATTTCAATCCATATAGGCTTGGTCACAGTAAAAAACTAGACAATTTTCATGACAATACAGTTTCGGTATTCAATTTCTACAAATTCTCATCACAAATCTCCTCAACAACCTCTAAAACAATTGTTGATACATTTTTATATGTGTTTCCATCAATTCAAACCATTTTGGGTGGTTGTGAACGTTGATTAACAACTTTTTAAAAAAAATGTTGTCATTAGCAACTTTTGTTGCAACAAAGTTCCTGACAACATTTGCAACTTTTTGCAAAACTTGCAAAACCGACTCTTAGGGACTAACCAAGGTGTATTTAACAATATTTTATGTTAACAACATAAATCCAACCTTCCCTAATAAAATTCTCCCCAACCCATGTCCATTCAACCATAGTGAACCATAGGATTCATAATCCATCCTAGGTCGCTAGGTCTTACAGTAGGGCTTATTACAAAACTTAGGATCCCTTGACACTCTTTGGCCCTTGGCCAATCAAACCTATCTAAGAACAATCATAGAGGCCTTCTTGTAACCTTACCATCCTCTTTGTCGTTGTCAGGGGCTCCTACACTACCATTCCTCAGGAGGTTGGTGTCTTGAACTGATTATCTGATGTTCTCTATAGATGGGCTAATTCTAATGCTCAAGACTTCAAGTTAATGGTCAGTTAAAGATTATATATATATATATATATATATATATATATATATATATATATGAGAGTCCATTTTGATCCATGAAAAGACAATTGGAACCCAAATGCCATCTTTCCTTGTGCCATGAGACCCACGCGCGGTACCTTAACACAACACCTTTCAAATTCATTGCGAGTAAGAAGGTACAGTCACTTGAGGACACTGAAATACACGGTAAAGTTTTCTGGGATGAATCTGCACCTTACATGTTGGAAATATTTATCACAGGCAGAAGGGCAGCAAATACTGGATTATGATGTGCACCCCGGAAGGCAGAGAGGAATCATAGCACGTACACCTCCAAAACGATTTCACGAGCATATACAGTATCGTTAAAAACTATGGTCAGAGAATCACGAGGAAAAAGGAGGTGGATGGTCCGTAGGAAAGGATAGTTTACCTATAAGGTCTTCCAAAGTATGGAGTAGAGCATAGGATAGATCTGTGGTGGAGCGACAATGGCATTGTAGGGAATCCAAAATTCAATTATTGTTATTGACTTTTGTTAATTACAAATGTATTAAAATATAATCTAATAGTTGAAAAAAATTAGTTAAGTGGCATGGATTGTACAATTTTATTACCAATATATAAGTAATGAAACATTTATGCATAACTCTTTAATCAGTTGAAATATTGATTTTTCAATATCTTTTGACGAAAAGCTTTAAAATCTTTGAAACACATGCAATTGACAGGTGTAAAGTCATACTCTGTAAACTTTGTAAGCATCCTCCGAGTCTCTGGCAAAATGGGAACCTTTAAACAAGGCTCCATAAAAAGCATTTAAAGGTTAGAGCAATTAAGAGAAAAATTAACATGAAATTTGTTTCCAAGTCATCTGTTAAATTTACATACAGTTTAAACATATCCTAATATAATTAGTGAAGGCCTGTGAGCTGGGTGCAGAGATGAAATTGTGTGGATTTTATCAAAGCTATAAGGTTCACCTATGTTAAAGTTATGGCCTTATTTTTCAATAATGAGTTAAATTTCAGTAAGGGAGAAAGAAACAGTTATATCAAAGTTTCACAATTTATGTAATATAACTATTATTATTTTTCATTTCTGATTGTATAAATTTTTTATCAAAACATTTCAAATCACACCCATCAACAAAAATAGTAGAAAACTAAGATACTAAAATGACATTAGTATATAGAAATATAAACCAAAATAATAGAAAACTAAGATCCTAAAATGACATTAGTATATAGAAATATAAACCTACTAAATTTATTGAAATATATATTTAATAGAAATGTTCATTAGAAAATTGCTCCTAATAAAATAGTATCAAAGCTATAACCTCCATAATAGAAATCTCAATTTTCCCTTCTCTGCAACTTAGACTTCCCATAGAGGTTCACATAATAGCATGGAATCAACCTCCTTACAAACGGTGGGAAGGGAAAGGAGTTTTTCATGTGTAAAACGCATATCAAGGACCTCTGCTTGCGTGTGTGCCAGCTGGGATTCCAGGTCAGCAATCCGCTTCTGCAGTTGATAGATTTCTTTAGTACACCCATAAACAGGGTCCTCCACTCTGGCTCTTGCTTCATACACCAAACTCTTGACTACATCTCCTCTTTCCTCAGCTTTAACATCCTATTACATCAAAACCATGAATTTTCTTATAAAGCACTTGACCAAATAGCATACAGATCAATTAGAAGGAAATTTCTGTCTACCTGACTCAAACAAACCCAGTATATACATACAAAGAGAAACCACAATTTTGACTCCATTAATTCAGCCAATATGAAAAGAATCTGACTAAGACAATGGCAAACTTTAAAAAAACCAATAAATACACTATTAAAAGCTATTATTTGTCCTAATGATGGACCTAAATCTAAGTTTTGAATCTCATAAATCTAATTTATGAATCTCTTCTATTTTCGGCATTATGAGAATCAGAATTAAGGCCGAAGAACGAAATCTAAGAATTTGAGACGTTTACGTTACTTTGAGCATTTTAACAACGTTGTTGAATCCGTATACTTTCTGAACGGTCCCATACGTTTGAAGATCATCCGAAGGAAAATGGGGAGCGAGCAGACATTCATTTGAGCATTTCTTGCGTTGGGATCGACAAGCTGCGCACGCCGAAGGGGCCATCTTTCCTTTTGCAATGCCCCAATACTTGGGATAATTTTATATTTTATTTTTATTTAAAAGTCATATTGAATTAGTAATAATTTATTATTATTATTTGTTTTTCATAAGGGAGTATAAAGATCTCATATCATAAGGGATGAGATTTGATTAGACATCTAGAGATTCTTGATTTTCAGTCCAGGTTCAGTCTAAAGCTCCTGCTCCTCACTTTATAGATGAAAGAATCTTCCATAAAAATAATTTTTTTGTGTTATTGTGTTATTTTGCATACATCATTGTATTTCAATATTTGTTTGTTTCTTAAATAATTTGCCATTTTCTAACATAATATATATTATCTTAATCTTTGGTCTTTTTTGTGATATACAAGTATAGAATCTTTCATAATAATAACTCCTTGTGTATTATTCTCTTTGCTGGCATATATCACAATAGTTCACAATAGTTCAATATTTGTTTGTTTCTCAAATAAATTCACATTTTCTAACATAAGATGAATTGTATTCTTAATCTTTAATCCTTTTTTCTAATATACAAGTATACATTGTAAATAATTGTACTTTAATTTAATTAAAATCTAATATATTTTTAATTGATACATTTATTTTCTTAGTTTTTGTATTGGTAATAAAAGGATCAGAAAGATTTTTACAAAAGAGAGTTTCAGAAAGTGTCAAAAGGGAGGCATAGCCTCACACTAAAAAAGTATCAAAAAAGATCAAACATCATCGAGAAAGAGTATCAACATAACCGAGAGAAGTATATAACAAGGATCTAGTGTAAAATATTATAGTAGGTCTCTACCCAGGCAATCCACCCCATGGGGCCTTCTATCGAGACTATGTTCTTCTTAGCCTGGATTTGTGACAGCATGAAAATCTGGTCATCCATGGCATTTTTGTTCTTCTTCAATTCCTCATGCAGTTTCTTAACTGTCTCATCGAAAACAATGAGATTCTCCATGTGCCTCCTCCATTTGTAGCTACCTTCATCTTGAAGAAAAACATGGCAGAATGACCCAGCTTAAGGAACCTCTTTAGCTTCTCCCCGCTAATCAACATGTGGATAGAAACCTCCAAAGAAATTTTAGAATAAGTGAGTTTACGGAAAAACTCAGTAAGAACTTTGGGACTGTCAAGAAATTTTTCTTCATTCCTGCACTTCCAGATCTGCCACACGATGTTAGAAGACAAAATATTTTAGAACATGTTAGTATCTTTCTTTAAGCCATGACCATGCCCACTGATAATTTCAAAAATATTATGATATTTAGGGTAAGTAATCCCAAACATAGCCCAAATGTCTTTTGCAAAAGTACAATCGAGAAGGTTATGCTTGGTGGATTCTGGAATCTTGCAGATGCTACAAATTTTAGTAGTAGAGGAATCTTTCCTTATAGGGAGTCTATCAAGAAGCATTAGCCACTTAAAACAACTTATCTTAGGGTCAATGTCGTTTCTCCAAAGTCTGTCAAAGTAACTTTTCCAAGGATTAGATTCCATATCTGTATACCATAGTTTATTGACATGTTTGATGATAGTATCATTTTGATTAAGAAGTTTATAAATGTTCTTGGATTTAATTTTATTCACAATAGTGTCGTCAGGCCATTTAATTTTAAAAAATATGTGAGACTCAATATGAAAAGTGTTGGGTAAGTCCTTGCAATCTTTATCACTCATGTTATAAGTCTTCTTTTGGGACAAGGGGATGTTGTCTCTAGTTTTGAGCACCTCCCAACTAATAAGTCTGTCATGCTCAAATAGGCTTATAAATTGAGATATACCCAAATTGTGCCATGCTCTAGCAGAGCATCCTTGAGAGAGAGCAAGAGGTTTTCCTAAGATGTGCAGATTCCACCAAATGGACCTTTCACCAAAAATATGGATAGAGTCATGGAAGGTCTTATTAGGGATAAGATGTTTAATATGTTCCCAGGCTTTCTAGATAGTTTTAAAGACAACAGATCCTTGGACAGAGGCAGGAAAGTCTCCAACAATGAGATCACAGAGTGGTAGATTTTTCCAACACTTAGCTTTTCTAGGGAAGCCTCTCTCAATGTTATTTCTGATAAGAACCTTCCATGGCTCATCACCATCCAGAGAGTGGAAGATCCATTCACAACAAGGGAAATGCCTTGAGTTTTAAGGTACTTGAGCCCCAAGCCACCAAGTATTTTATTTGTGTGGCACCACTGCCATTTAACAACATGAAGTTTTTTGGTCCCTTTACCATCCGACCATAGAAAGTTCCTAATAGTCTTTTGGACTTCAAGAATTTGATAGTTATTGAACATCCAAGCTAAGGAATAATAGATTTCATAGGATGGGAGAATGTTTTGGCAAACTTGAACTCTGCCAGCCAAAGAGAGAGATCTATTGTGCCATTTATCTAGCTTTTTGGTGATTTTTTCCTTAACCCAGAGCCACATATCCTTGGTGGAGGGTTCCACAAAGAAATGGATACTGAGGTATCTAACAATCTAGTGAGGCCCGCCCCATTGGAAATTAAACTTATCAAACCACTCTGGGGGCTGATCAATCCACCCAAGGCAAATGCATTTGGAGTGGGATAACCAGGCACCAGAGATAGTGCAAAAAGTGCTAAGTTTGTTATGCATAGCAGAAAAGTTTTCTTCAGAAACTTCAAGAAAAAAGGCAGTATCATCATAAAATTGGGAGATGATGAGTTCAGATTTATTGGGCAGAGTGATACCTCTAACAACTTGGGAGGTGGAGTTGTCCCTGAAAATGTAAGTGAGTACATCTGAGATAATAAAAAAAAGAGAAGGAGCAAGGGGGAAACCTTGTCTAGTAGACCTACCAAGGGAGAAAGGTTCAGACAAAGAGCCATTCACATCCACTTGAGTAGAAGCATCTCTAAGAAGGAGGTTAACCTATTTTTTGAAAGCAGAAGGAAATCCAAAGGCTTCCAGCATCATGGATATAAAGTTCCATCTGCTCCTATCATATGCTTTTTTGAAGTCAAGAAGAAACATAGCTTTATTCTATTGAGAATGTCTAGACCAATCCATATCTTCCCAACCAGTTATAAGGTTTTAAAGAATGAACCTACCCTTAATGAAGCCAGTCTGGGAAGGGCTGATGAAATTTGGTAGAATATTCTCCACTCTAATAGCCAAAATCTTAGCAATAATTTTGTAAGACCTATTAAGGAGGGTAATTGGCTTCAAATTCTTAATAAGGGCCTTGTCTCCATCTTTGGGGATTATTTTAATAATACCGCTGTTAATAGAGATGCCAGGGAGCCTTTATTTAGGGCTTCTTTGTAGAGATCATACAAGTCATTGGAAATCCAATCCATGTTATCCTTATAGAATTCCACAGGTAGACCATCAGGACCAGGTGCCTTGTCATTATTGAGTAAATTAATAGCCTGTTTGATTTCCTTAATAGAGATATCACAACCAAGAAGTTAAGCATCTTGCATGGATATTCTATTGGGGATAAGGTTCCTATAGTTGTTTCTAAGGCATTTGGCTTCCTCAGTATCTTTAAAGGTGAAAATATCTTTATAGAAGGAAGCAAAGACAACTTTTATGTCATTCACATTATTAATTTCCATGTTGTCAACCACTATTCTATCAATAGTTTCATTGCACTACTTTTGTTTGAGTAGGTTAAAAAAAAAATTAGACGCCCTATCCCCATATTGAAGCCAATGGGAATGGGATCTGATTTTAGCTCCTCAAACTTTGATCTTTTGATGCTTTCTAAGCTGAGATCTAGCCTTAGAGACATTAGAAATAAGACCACCATTACTAGGATCAGACTGGACACCCAACTTAGTAGAGTGAAGATTGTCAGAGAGCAACTTTTCCATGAATTTGAAGTCTTTGGCTTTCTTTTATCCTAAGGTTGTAAGCAGGGATTGCCAAGATAGGATGTTATGATTGCAAAGATCAATGTGGGAGAGAGAAGGAGGGTTATTTTTGTTAATAAGTCTAATGAGGCTAATGGAGGAAAGGATATCTTCATCATCAAGAAGAGAAGTGTTGATAATGAATCTCAAGCTATGAGACATATGCCAAATAGGGGAGTCATTAAGCCTGACCAAAATAGATATAGGGTGATAGTCAGAGAGAGCGGTAGGGGACACAGTGACCAGGCCTTCATGAGAGTTTGGGAGAAAGGAGAAAAAAAATTTATTAGCATAAAATCTATGGAGTCTGACATATATTCTAGCATCACCTTGTTGAAAATTGCACCATGTATGTCATGGTCATGTTTGGATTCTTTATTGCCAGTTAAGGGATCAAATAAGCTTTTATTGCATTTCAAATTAAGCCAGTCTGGTTTTTCAGTATCTTTCCAAGAAAAGGGGAGGCCTCCCATTTTATCCTCCTGAGATTCAACCATGTTAAAGTCACCCCCAAAGAGCCAAGGGATGTTTGGGAGGGAGTTCAGCCAATCTGAGAGTTCTGATATTTCCTTGAAATCATTGGAGGCGTAAATGGAGTAGACACCAAAATTAAAATTCTTAATATTAAAAGTGAACCAAACTGCCCTATTACAGGGGGACACACGTTTATTCATTATAGAATTAGACCATTTTGGGTTGACAAGTAAACCAACCCCTCCCCTCCCTTTTGAATGATTAGTAAATACTTTCATAGCATCATTCCACATGTAATTTAAGTTAACATCAAGCATGAAACCAATAGTTTTTAATTCTTGCAGCATCAGGATATCAATGGAACTAAAATAATTTAAAAAACATTTAACAATATACTTTCCGTCAGGGGACTCGAGGCCCCTAATGTTCCATGAAGTGTAATTAATTTTGAACCAGATTGGGGTGGGCTGCAATTAAGGTTCGTCACCTCATTGGGAGGCGTATTGGTAGTAGAGGAGACCTCTCTATTTTTGGACCCTGATGAGCTTTTATTCTTAGAGACAGGAGGTGGTCCTCTATGTTTTGTTTTTGGGAAATATTTTTTATCATCATATTCATCATCGTCAGATAGAGGTGACACCACCACTTCCATATCCATGACTAAGTTTGAAGTATTACTAGCGTTCACCCTCGAGGACACAGTTTTATCAAGAGTTGTAGGCTGTGTTGTTTGGAGCTAGCGGGGATGACTTCTAAAAAATAGTCATCATCAAGCTCTTTCAATTTTTTATGATGAAGGTCATGAGACTATATCAGATCTAGATGATTGTTAGGAGAAAATTAGGAAGCATCAGAGATGGGGGAATTAAGAGGGAAAGGGAAAGATAGCGGGAGAGGAGAGACTGAGGAAGGTTTGATGTTTTTCCTTCTCCTTTTTTTGGTCACAATTTGGAATTCGTCAGATGGAGTCATAATGGGTCAAGCTTCAAACGTGGGATTCACAAGGGATTGAGTAGGAGAGGAGGATGAGGAGGGTGAGGAACCATCTAGGGAAGTACTATGGATTTCAACCTGTGGGGAAGATGATGTCTCTTGGGGGATATGCTTAGGTTTAAATAATGAGGGAATATAGGAGGAAGGGTTTGATTTTGCAGAAGTTGGATTTTTTTGAATGATCAGGCATTCCTTTCTCATATGGTCCTCGCGTTAACAGAGAAAAAATACATTTAGACCTCCTAAGATCTCTATCGGGCAAGAATATGTTTCATTTGAGATGTTGATGTCTAGGGAATTAGGGATATCCATGCCTGGTTTGTGTGAAATGAGGGCTCTAGCATCCATATGAGGAACGAGCCTTGCAGTGTCATCAACCCTAATAACCTTATTGATTGGCTCAATTAACTGAGGTAGGAAGCACCATAGAAATGGTGGTAAATGTTTAACCAAAATTCATCTTGGGGCGGATAGGGCAAGAACCTCTTCGTGAATGGCTTCTGGGGTCCACGCGAGCATGCTGAAGGAGGTGTTCCCAACTGTCCAGTATTTCCTTTTGACAATGGCTTCCTGGGAATCTGAGTTATTAAAGAAAATAATATGTAAACCTTTTTGAATCTGCCTACAAAATGAAATACGATACCCTAATTCTAAGTTCCATAAGTTATAGAACCACTCATCATGAAATTTATAGGCATGAAATTTATCAACTTCAACTGCAGCGAAGAAAATGGTGGAATTCTTTAACCTAGTTTTTTCTTTATTGATTTCATTGACTATTTCAGAATTGAGAGAAATGGAGAAAGATTTTAGGGTTCCAGAGTCCTTACCAGATTCACGGGCTCCATCATTCTCTGTGAATTTTAACCTAGCTTCCGTAGATATGGAATAATTGGAACTTGAGAGAGTAGCCATGAAGGATTTGACAGAACTGGATGGGGGAATGGAGCCATTAAGAGTATTAATGGCCTCAGTCAAGCTAGACTCCATGGGAGCCCTAGTCGGAGCTGATGCAGAGGGTACAGACTCTGTCGTCAGACAGAGGGGACGATGGGGATGTAAAATACCTAACATAGTACATTAATAAGGAAAGAATACACCTAGATTACAAAAGGATAAATGTGCATTGGAGAACGCAGAGTATCCACCGAAAAGTGTAGACCGCTGAGAATGCAGAGAACCTGTTGCTTAAGAAGAGATCGCCGAAAAAATGGAGAACCACCTTTTTAATAAAATTTATTATTTAATTTGCTTATTCAATATTATTGATCATACTGTTACCCTTAGGCTAGATACTATTGCAATTAGTTTTTCTTAACGAGTGATTAAAAAAACTTATTTGAACCAATTGCAATTAACTATTTTTATTTACTTACTTTCACCATATTTAAATTCTAATTAAATCTTAATTATAATTATTATATTTAATTAAAAATATATATTATTATCCCATAAGTGTACATTATATAAATTTTATATTAAATAATTACCCTTAAAAAATTTGCTAAAAATATTTTATAGTTTCAAGAACTTATTATTATTAAATTATTGTCTTCTAATAAAATATATTATACTTAACTAAATTATATTTAATATTATTATTATAATTAATTATTAGGCAAATACTTCATCACTACGCGACACTTGTTTTATTATCTGTATATAAATTCTTTATGAACTTCTTTGTGTGAACTATAAATATACAACTCTATAATATAACCATTTACTTTATTACTGTATAAATATAGTCCATAAACAACTGTCACTTGTTTTATTATCTGTGTATAAATTCTTTATTAAATTCTTTGTGTGAAGTATAAATACATTCTCTATAGTATAACCATTTACTTTATTACTGTATAAATATAGTCCATAAATAACTGTCACTTATTTCAATATGAAAACAAGAGACGCAAGCATCAAAGTTCCTGCCTATTGTGTAATTGTTTTAAGGGTAAGATATGGTGAAATGAGAATGTGTTTAAGGTAGCGTGGACAAATTGCATGACACTAGTCATGTAGAAATAAGAAGACATATTTTGGCACCAAATGAAAACAATGTAAATTGAATATTGAACAATATGTTTAACAAAAGTTCATTATCTTCGTAATTAATTGTAACTTATGAAAGAAGTTATGGTGGAATCATAAATAATTTGAATTAAAAAAGGATCATTTGTGTGCGAAGGGAGGTTTTAAATTTTCCAAGCTACCTTACTCCAAAAAGGAATCCAAAAGCACCAAATCAATTTTGTAGAAATTCATAAGTCAAAAGATGCACACTTACTTTT
>MU225113.1:151386-177325 GCA_018584345.1 Thuja plicata | reverse complement strand
TTCTTCTTCTTCTTCTTCTTCTTCTTCTTCTTCTTCTTCTTCTTCTTCTTCTTCTTCTTCCACCCTACCACGATGTAGTTACGCTTCCCTAGAAAGTTTCCTGACATGGAAGATACCCAACCTAGCTCGTGGAAGTCTAAACAAGCACAACTGAAATGAGTAATGGACTTGGTGCATATAAAATTATACACATTAATTACTTAAACGATATCAAAGTTCAAGCATTTCCTATGCATTAGAAAACAACATCCTTTCCTGAATACTCTAAACATTTACAAGTTCTCATTTCCATCTCATATAGAAAAATGAGAGATTGTTCCAAAACCATAACTATTGTGTTACAATACAGGATTGCCAAAACTCATAAAGCATCATAATCTTTGTCTTTGAATTACTCATATAAGTATATCAAGGAATTCAAAAAAATTCCTGTATAGAAACATTCCTTTCATAACTAAGATAGTACAATTAAACAGAGTTCATGGAATCCAAATACAAATCTACAAAAATAGGCATAGTCATGCAAAAGTTATCATGTTGCTAATAACAACTAACAATAGTTAGCAAAAGCTAACAAAAGCTATCATGTTGCCCAAGAATAGTTATACAATAGAAAGCATCACCCTTCTAACATACTTCTAGAAAATCTCAAGTTCTCAATTCTGACTCATATAGAAAAATCAGAGATCACTCAAGAAGTTCAACTATTCATTTAGTTTTTAGAATAGGAGTTCTCGTCTCACAATACTTTGTAAATTTCGATGTGCTTTAAATACATAAAAAATAGATGTATGATCAAGCAAATTCCATAAGTAGACTAAACAAAATATTTTTATAAAGAACTGGTATTATGCTCCTATTAGAACTCCATTTATAAGGCCACATAGAACTCGTTGGCTTTGTCTCACTATTGTTAAAAGTATTAATAGGATAACTTGATAGATTTAAAAAAATTAACTTGTATGCCATTTATATCCTTAATAAATATTCAGCATAACTAATGTCGTAGTTATTCAAGGTGATTGATGATATATTTCTTCTTCAATTCAGCTCTAGAAGTATCAAGTCGAAAGCTAAACATCAAAATAAATAATTTATCTGATCTATCTTATAACAAAAAATTGAAGATTTTTATGCGAACAGTCCATTTCTTCATATGACGAATCCTCAAGGAAAATATGGTTACTCATTTTCTATGTTTGATAAAACTTAATTTCAGAATCTCAACTGATACAGAAGAAAAATAATTTTGGACCTCTCTCTATAAATAGGAATTTATTCCAAAATTTGGGCCTCGGATTCTATACAGAACTAAAGAACAATTATAAGACACTATTCAAGTAACCCAGAATCCAACACAATAACATATTGGCTAGTTAAATAAGTCTTGGAAGGGAATCATAGCTTGAAAGAATATCAAAGTTATGAAATTTTATATGTTATATCTATTTGATTATAACATTAAATCAACCATAGTTTCCTAACATCAAGCAATGCTTCTGGACATGTTAGGTTAAAGACATCGATTCCAAAACAACCTGATCATGATCAAATAAACTGAGCAGGGTTAAAATGCATTTCTTCTTGGTAAGAAAGGGGAGAAGCCAAGGTTCCCACACTTTAAGCAAACGTCACAAGCAGGACAACTTCAAATACGATCCAATCAGAAAGAGAGGTTCATAGGTTTCATTCATACAAGATTAAGAATATGCAGTTTAGCACCAAAAAGGGAAAATAATGCCACTAAAACCACAATCAAACCAATCAGTACCCCCAAATGCATGGCCTAACCAAGAACCAAAGAAGTTTACACATGAAAATATTTTCTTGGGAGAGCATTGTGATAGATTGCCAAATTGTGAGGTAACGTTGAACCAAGTAGGTCAAAGCATGACGTCTCAAGAAACATACAATTACTTTATATATATATATATATATATATATATATATATATATATATGGGGCTGTGATAAGAACCACAAGGAGAATTCCTAGAACAATTCATGCACAACCAACACTATCACCAGATGATTACAATGGAAAATAGCTCCCCCAACTTCCAAACACAGTGGCATATGCAACAAAGAAATGATTTCAACAAGGCACACAACCATCCAAACATAGCTCTCGAAGCTACGCCAAAAAGGAAAGAACACTAATGCCCCTCCCAAACAAGGTGACAATAATAACATACCAAAATAAATGGTAAAGGTAAATAATGAGTAGTGATTCATATAGAGATTGGGGTTGAATTTAAAAAAATAAAAGAAACCCTGGGCTGTCAACATTGGTTGAAGTATGGTAGATTCAACATCTCATGACAAAGAATTGATAGGAGATATAAAAAGAGTTTCTCCACCAGAAATTACAAGGCATAAGAGCTAGTCATGGCGGTGGAAATGGTACAGTAGTGAGAACATGTGCTTAAAAGAAACACCCTCTATGATACTAACATCAAACTTGAGAGGAACATGCAATACATAAACAAGGTATTGGTTACATCACAATACATAAACATAGTAAAGAATCTTAATAAAATTACACATAAAGATTACATTTAGAATGATTTTGATTATTGTACCTCCCAACTGAAGAGTAATTGTTAAAAATTCAGTGAAGGAAGTACCCTGATCTCTGAAATTCCAATTTGACAGAGACTATCACACCAATATCACCAAGTATTTTTCTTTCCAAAATTTTGTTTAAAAATAAATGATCCCTCCAAAATGAAATCCAGTCCCAAATATTCCAAAAATTCACCACCCTTTCTTCAAAAACAACTATCTCCCCTTTCCCAAAAACTAAAATTTTCCTCGTCCAAATAGAAAAAAGGTTATTCTAAGCGCCACAAGAACCAACAAGACTTATTGCCTATAAATTAGGGCAAAAGAATGCAAGAAATAATAGACCTGAGTTGCATGCATAGTAAGATTGCATGAAAGGTCTACCATAAAATATGACGATTAAGATGACCTTAAAAAAGGAAATTATGCAAGAAAGTGCTTATGGAAAGTAGAAAAAGGTGCTTACTCTATCATGTTGGTTCCAAGCATGGTTGACATAGAGTTGCATCATCTTGAACTTCAGAAGCTCAAAAAGTTGCTCCCCCAAAAGCCGCGAACGATCTGAAACTCAGTAGAAAATCTATAAATCTTCTTCACTTCATCATGAATTTTGTTAGCACAGTCTCCATTCATAATAACAAATGTCCCTAACATCTCTTCCCTGTACCCTTCTACTGTATGATCACTTTTACATAGCCAGCTGAATGTGTAAGTAACCGATGTCGGCCTAGGAATCTTAGAACAATTATCAAGCATTTCTACCTCTTCATGCTCCTCGGTTTCTACCTCTTTTTGAACAATACATGCAAACATGAACCGTTTGTTATTCTATGTCAACGGCGAGAAGAAAAAGTCTCGTTGAGTTGGTGGTTAAGCAATCCATTATTAAGTCAATTTTATCGGTTGCATGACAATTATATTGATGATCATCTACAACGATAAATAAATTGGGCCAATAAGACATTATTATATTTGCATTTTATAAGATAAAATTTTGCTAAAATGTTTTAAATTGTAAATATCTAATTAAAGTTGCAATCTTTCATTAGAGTAATAATTTATTCAAATTGATGAAAATAAAAGTTAATAAAATCATTTCTTACTTAAAGAAAAGATAAAAGATAATAAATTATATATTTACAATTCTAAGAATAAAAAAGTAGTATGAATATTAAATACAATTATATTTTTAAATATTTTTCAAAAACTAATATAATAAAGAAAATTAAATATTTATTAATAGAATTTAATATAATATCCAAGATAATCAATAAAGAAATTTATGGTGAGATATATTCAAAGGAAAATTTTTAATAAGAAGATAATAATTAATATAGTCTACTCATGTAATATTCAAAATATAATCGATAAATATTAAATAAAATTTAAAAATACACAATTATGTATAATTATATTATAATAAAACCATCTATATATCTACACATATACCATTGATAAATAAAAATGTCAAATAATCAACTCCAACCCAATGTACTATTATGTACCAGTTTGAGTATAATACAATTTACCTACTGCATAACAATTTTCTGTCAATGGGCAATGCCCACAATAAAAAGCCTATCGACATAAATATTTAAAAATAATATTGCATATAATATATAATAATAAATATTGCATACAATATATAACGTATTCGTAATTAGT
Organism: Thuja plicata; assembly: GCA_018584345.1. Taxonomy (NCBI): domain Eukaryota; kingdom Viridiplantae; phylum Streptophyta; class Pinopsida; order Cupressales; family Cupressaceae; genus Thuja; species Thuja plicata. The sequence continues at coordinate 173,096 of MU225113.1, read as the reverse complement.
TATAATTATAATTATATATGTAAATTTAATTCTAATTTTATTATAAATGTAAGGTAGAATTTGAATAATAAATAAAGGCTAAAATTATATAATATTGTAATATTGCATGATATAGAGTTATATATATATATATATATATATATATATATATTAGAAATCGTAATAATTTTTTATTTTTTATAATATATATTAAAAATATAATATAGTAAATATTTTATAATATATAATAGTTATATATGATAACATTGTTCAAATATATTGAAATTGAATTAAGGGGTCCTATAACACCAAATCAATTCAACCAATCATATTGCAAAAAACTTTAGAAATACTGGAACGAGGAAAAAATAGTGACTTATGATTGAACTAGTTGTGCACAAGTGAACGCAATTTAGTATATCGCCAACGGATAATATAATAATACATATAAACATATTATTATTGTAAATATATTAACATTATATATAGTTTAAATTTATTTTTCTTCTATAAATATATATATTAATTATTGAGTATAATAGTTTCTTATTGTGCATTTAATGATGTGGCAACAAAATCAACTCACAATTGAAAATGAGTTTCACTACATTTTGAGATTGATCCACAATCATGAGAGGGAACACAACCAAGGAAACATAAGTAAACTTGCTACTATCCAACCAATCAAAGACACCTCTACGTGTATGGCCATCCATGAATAGTATGATCACAAGATCTATATTGAGAAGCATATTCTTGGGTATTATGACTTCTAGCTTGACGATATTCTCTAGGAGATAATTAGCTCCTATTTGAAAGTGAAGTTGGAATAGCTCTCCAATTGTACAAAGTGCATTATTTAGTGATATTTTCATTTTATTGATGTTTACAAAGTAGAAAATGGTATAAAAAAGATTGAAATAAAAAAATAAATTGTTAATCAAAATATTAAATTAAACAAAAAAATTATTTTTAAATACATAATTTGATATTATAAGAAATTTAAAATATATTTTATGTTTATATTGTAAAAAATAAGATAACCTTATAAATAGATTTATAATATAAAATATACATAAATTATTTATGTAATTTAATTAATTTCCATATTATATTTAATAATTCATTATATATATATATATTATTAAAATGGATGGAGCCATTATATTTTATTAATCTTCTTTAGAAAGGCTCCAAGAGGAAAGAATCGATAAGAAAACCTACTTTCCTAGCCATAATACATCATATAGAAAACTAAAATATGTGACTAACATACCAGCCAAAAAAGTTCCTCTATCTCAAAAGATACAAGCAAGAATCAAAGAACCAGACCAATATACCCCCGAGAACCTAACCAACCCATAATAAGAAAGCTAGATATGCCAAGAAACATACAACTGTATAGATAATAGACATATCCTAGCCCCCAAAATTAGAAAAAACCCCACGGGACTTATACAATCAGCCACTTGGCTTGACCAAACCATGGAAATAATAGGGACAATGACAAACATGGTGAGTAGGCACCGATTCAGCTGAAGAAGAGTTTGATGTCGAAGAGACTTGTAGAACCCTTGCATTCGGAATCGAGGAAGCAACAAGGACCTTATTTTTGAAGAAAGCCAAAATGGTCATCATATTGTCGAAAATGTTGTAAGCATCTGCCATCATGGATGTTGGGATGAAATATAACAACTACTCTATGTCCTTCTTGAACGCCACTGAGTCCCTACCAGTTATTCCTAACTTAAAAGCATCGTAAAGTTTCACGAATTCCATATCCTTATCAAGACATCCTAGATGGAATAGGCCTCCAACCCAAGCTTGCGAGCCCCTAAGGCTATCCCATTACTGCACAATGAATGTTCTCAGCTGATGCGAAGTTTGTCTTCTCTAACCACCTTGGCCACCATCTCAAAAAATGGGATGTAATCTTGCATCAGGTCGTAGAAGTCAGAAAGGAAAGTAGAAAACACCTGAGAGTGGAATATACTGTGAGGAGAGGAAGGAAGCAAGCATGTTCTCACCAATGACACTACGAACAATTTCAACCACTTCATCTAGCATCAGGTTGAATACCACTCGCATATGACATTTCAGATAGTCATCTGGGATCAGACACTCCCAATTGTGGATTGGAAGAGAGATATGTAGATTCAAGTGTCTATACTCAATGAAATCCCAAAACCAAACTTCAAGTAGGAGCACCAAAGAACAATTCCAAACTACTGCTATGAAGGCACCCAAACCAGCTAGCAAAAACAAAGCACTGGACATGTAGAGTGAAAAACTTGTGGGAAAAGGGAAGGCCAATTTATATTTTAAAGGAGGCTACCAACCACACACATGAGTGGAGAGATGCCAATCTATACTTGGAGACCTGGCGACCAAGTGAAAAATTCCAAAGATAATACCTCAGCATAAGGAAGTAAATATCTGACATCGACAATAGGTATGATCTCTGATAGTCATACCAACTCACGCGCCAAAGTGATGACCTGTACCCAAATACCTACTATGTGAGGAAAAGGAAGCATGAAATCTTGAAGAACCAAATCAGGAGAAAATCCATTAGCCAGTGCCATCTAAGCCCAAATGGCTTGGGAAAATAAGAAGATATACTTGACTATTTATGATGATATATGCCTACATGAGCAAGCATCCCTTAATGTAATTTTTTAAAAAATCAGTGATAGAGGTAGTTTCTCTCTCCACCCAATCGACTCCCTTATTTGAAATTAGAGATCTCACTAGGAATTCACTTTCCCAATAAAGTGAGCCACTATCAAAATGGAGGCCCTTGTTGGCTAACCAATCTGCTAGTCCGTTTTCCTCCCTCAAGCAATGAGAAATTTTAAATTCTACAAATTGTGAAAGCAGCTTCCTTGCATCCTTGAGGACATACTAGATCTCCCATCTAGGTTAGGATTGAAGCAAGAGGGTGGATGTAATGATCTAAGAGTCCCCCTCAATATCAATATTCCTAAATCCATGTGAGACAATAAATGATAAGCCTAGAAATAGAGCCCTAGCTTCTACAATCTTATTTGAGCCATGTGGAATCTTGGTACTAGCTTCTCTGAAAACTTTCAAATTTGAACCCTTCCAGACATAACCAACCCCCAAATCCCCCGGGTTACCCTTAGAAGCCCCGTTGAAGTTGAGTTTAGTAAATAACTCATCTGGTGGTTCCCACTTGATATCTCTCCACCACTCACCCTTTGATTGCTTCCCAATTAGGACACCTTTGAATGGGATAACAATGGAGGGCCAAGAGTTCAAAAATTTTAAATCTTGTGAGGTGAACATAGAAGAAAGAGACTTTGATTGAAATGATTAATCATTCACCATTTCAGAAATTAATTTATCAACTATATCACACACCAGATCAACTGAGAAGACTTCTTTTCTAAAGGTTCTCTTATTTTGTTCCCACACAATGCACCAAGTCATAGCTTCTCAGATAACTCTCCAAATGTGTGAAAAGAAGGTGTCTTTGTTAAGAAGGGTCCATCATTCGAGAAGGTGTGTTAATATCGCGAACAAAGGGCCCCACCACCTAGCCTTCCCAAAATCTAATACCATATCTCTTGAGAAAAAGGGTACAAAACAAATAGATGATCTCCCTCTTCAATATAAGAATTACGTAAGACACACTAAAATATGTCTTCAATGCCAAGTCTACATAAACAATAACTGGTGAGGTTTCTCTTGAGGATTGCCAACCACAAGAGGGAACCTGCCTTAGGAAGAATTACCAGATGCCAACAAAAATTGAAAATATGTGCACTAGGATGAAGAATGTTACTTGTTAGAGAAAGATAACCCAGATTTACAAAATATCTGGCATTTGGAGCAACTGACCAAATCAATTTGTCACTATCCAAGTTAATATGAAGGGGTCTTTGCTCAAGGATACCCATAAGTAAAGCCTTTTGGTCCCAAGGAATTTTAACATGAGATATATTTCTCTGCTCTTCCTTTGATCCAGAAGTTGTTAATTGTAATATAATATTATATATAAAAATAAACTAAAACTATGATTTGTGCGCTAAGAAATTCATTATATTTAGATTGTGATATAGCTAGCGGGATTGAATTGTTTTAGTTTTTGACTCAAATCAATTGACCCATGTTTCATGAGTAGTGGTTCACAGAGGTGAAGCACAACTTCCAAGGAGATCACCCATCCTAGTACTATTCCAACTTAAGTGCATTCTAAAAGGCAAGTCTCCTATCATACCACATATTGAACTAGAAATATTTTTAACATCAAAGTATTTCTTTAACTTTTGACACCTCTAACAAAAGACAAGGTCATATAAAGTGTGTCATGTTTCTAGAGAGTGAGATAGGAGAATCTGAGTTTGTAGGAAACAAAAAAACCTTTAGAAAAAAAGTAAAAAAATCTGACAATTATCGATGTTTCAATAATCTTGCACCTTATTTGATCAAACATACACCATCCATCATCATCATCATCATCATCATCATTAGAAAGGATAGATTAGTTTTATATTTTTAATAATATATTTGGTGTTTCTCTTTTAAATGAAAAAAGTTGATTATTTTTATTTTAAAATATTTTAAAAATTATTAAAAGTCAATTTAAAAAATGATTATTTTTGACATGATGGTTTGTAATATACGTTTCCAAAATTTTTGGGAGGCTAATGACGAGTCAATCTTTTTTATAAATAGTGGGGATACTGAGTATATTATCCTTAGAATAATAAAGTGATTCCACTTATTAATTAAGTCATCTTGATTTAATTATTAAGTCACTTATTATTCTCTGACAAAGTTGAAATTTGGGCCCTATTTTTGCATGCACGACCATTGGCACATTTTACAAGGCAAATATTTGTCTCAATTTTGATGCTGCCTCGATTTTTGTGCTACCTCAATTTTGACACTACCTCAAAATGCATGCCCAATGCTGTATGGAGGAGAGAGAAAATAAATTTTCTAATTTTTGAATTTTTTTTAATGTAAAAAAAACCAAAAAAAAACCTTGGTTTTCACACCACCTCAATTTTTGTACCGCTGATGTCAGCAGTCATAGGTCTGGTATCTAGGTTAAATTTGATGACCACCAACCCATCATACAACTTGCCCATTTTTCATAATGAGTACCTTGTTTTTTTTTTCTCATACCTTGAGCAAAGAGAGGCATTTTTCGCCAAATGAGATATCGACGGAAAGCTGGTTATGAGGCTGATTTGATTTTTCTAGTTTTGTTATTTGATTTTCTATATCTTGCAGGGTTATTTTCCTATCAAATTTAGTGTTCCATTTTGCACTTTGGTCACTATATCTTTCTCATCCGGACTCCATTTTTTGACTTACGCATGGCGCCGAAAAGCTGATTCTGTTCTCCTTTCTTTTTCTATGGGTCTCCCACCTAGAATTTTCTCCATGTATCTTTTCTTTAGTTTTTTCATTTATGACATCCTAGTGGATACCTTGGATGTTTCAAGTCCTGGGATCATTTCCTTTTTTTGAATATTGTAGACATTATTTTCTGTAGCATTTCTTGTAAACGCACTGAGATAAAGTGTCATCTGATACATGTTTGGGATCCTGCACATTTTGTGCTTGATTGAACTCACACTATATTACAAAGTGCCATGGGGGGTGTTTATGTTTTCCTTATTTTCCATCTACCTTTTTCAAGTGACTATTCCTTCCATGACATTAGCCTTATTATGTGTGTCAAGTGAGTGTTCCTTCCATGACACCATCCTTTATATGTGTTTGTACATTCTTCATCATGCATTGTTTCTTGGCAGTCTATTTCCATGTACTTGTCATACCTCTCCCTCCTCAGCATTATGGGGGTATCTCCCATTGGTTCTAATGCTTCGTTGGTTTGATTGATCAGCTCTTCAAGATTTGTTTACAGTCTTCTCTACCTGCTCATGTTCTATTATAGTGGAGGCTCCAGCAATTTTTTTTTGACAATGTTTGTAGCTTCATGCTTCAGAGGTGTTCTACATGTTCTTTATTTGTTCCTATTTTCTAGGACATTCTCTAGTTTGGAGGCTTCTTCAGTCCTTCACTAGGATTCATCTCTTTTTGGAGAGGGGTTTTTCCCATTGGGTTTTCTCCTTTTCTCCTCTTTACATAGATTTTTGTGTACTTGGGTTCCTAATCAGGCCTTGCTGCCGGGACCCATGTCCTACTTTCAATAGTTGTTTCTAGGTTTTTAGCTTCTCCCTAAGTTTATCTTAAGGGGGGGAGGGGGGGGGTTGTTAGAGTAATAAAGTGATTCCACTTATTTATTCAATCATCTTGATTTAATTATTAAGTCACTTATTATTCTCTATTTCACTTAAGTTCAACTTTAGTCATATAATAATTAATTTTTCTATTAATTATTATTATCCAACAAAGATTTCTCCCCTTTAGGGTTTCGATCACCTTCATAAGGTTTGATGTCTTTGTATTTTGTATCCCCTCTCTGAATGAATATTTTGTCTTTCAGAACTGTTTTGTCTCCAAGCTTTTCTTTTGTAACATGTTATTTTGCATGCAGATGATGTTGGCTTATGAATTATTTGAATTCTAATAGTTATAACCACTACTAAGGAAATTTTCAAATTGGTTCAAGAAATTAATTAAAAATGAGAAGTGGAAATTTTTGTTAATTTAGTAGACAAAGTGCTTGAAGAAGTTGATAACATGGTCAAGAATTGCTACATTTTCCTGTACCTCAACTTGATATGAATGTTCATAAATCTCCCATTATCAAACCCTCTAAAGGAGGGAAGAAATCTAGACACTAAATTTTTTTGCAAGGATTTAATGTGAGATAATAATCTAATATATTTCAATCTATCTCTCCTAAAAAGAGACAATTTAGTCTACCCAACACCAGATCTTTGGCAAAAAGAAAAATTCTATAGCCCATGTTTACTATTGAGACATTTAAAAAAATTATTATAGAAAAAGTGGAGCGAAGGCCTCCCCTCAAAGGTAATGAGGACCATATCTTGGAATGTTGGGGGCTAAAATAACACTAACAAAATATGCATTATAAAGAAACAATTGGATATCACTGACTTCCATATAGCCTTGTCACAAGGAAATAAAATTTTGGGCTATGTTGTTGATTCACTTTTGACTCATGGAGACCAAAAAAATTCTATTCCCTTTTGGCTATAGGCTCTTCCAAGGATCTTTCTATCATATAGAAAAGTGTTTGGGGAGAAGGCTTTGGTGTTTTTCTATCAAGGCCAAAGGGGGATTTTGTTATCCCCCGTCAGTTGTTTCCCTTGATGAAAAATTAAGTGACATGCAGATGACATGAACATGTACTTTTCATGATTCCTCTTGCTCAAATTGGCATAATAGTCATGCAATACATACATGCAGTGCACAAATGTATTTTAGAGTGCTGATTATTCATAGGGCATTCTTGTTCTATTTTATTCATGTGGTTTATGGTATTTTTTTCTATCTTATTACTTGATACATATTAAGGCTTGAATTAATTGGAGTTGAATACTCTATGCATTGTATCTCTGATAAGGGGATTAAATATCTATGAATGAATTCATTTATAGACAATTAAAATAAATTATCCAACACATAATACATAAGACATTGAAGTTTTAATGTGTACATAGATATGTGTGTTCAGTGTTAAGGTATAATGACAAGATCATGGCCTTTGTGGCACTTATAGTTTGATCTAATGGTCTGTTCTCCACTACAGTCAAATCTCTAGGTTGGCAGTTTTGAGTCACTACTATAGTCACATTTGACACTTTTTAGTATAATATTTATTTTATTAATGAAGTGACATATGTAGTTTGGTTTTGATACCTATAAGAAAAAAATATTAATTTCTGACTTGTACACAGTAGTCAATATTTAAATATATTTCATTGGTGGGAGCATCATTAATGTTTGTAAAGAAATGATGCTATTAGAAGGATCAATATCATGTGTAATACACATATCAAAGTGGTTTAAATCATTGTTTAAATGATTATGTAAATGTCAAAAGACATTATCATTGTAAAAATATTTGTGCACAAGGTTGATATATCAATAAGTAATTCTATATTATCGACAACATAGGTTATCATTACAATAGACATTATTGTTTTGGTTGGGTTTGTTTTTTATTAAGTAAAATACATTTTATAGGGTTCCTAAAACCTGAAACACGAAAGCAGTATTACCTAGCATAGTTTAAAATGAACCAAAAAAGAAAAGATAGAGCAGACCCAAAGAAGGCTAGACCAAAAAATTATCTTCTACAAAAGCATAAAGAACAGGGACAACAGAAAAAACCAGGGATCCTCAAGACAAATCCACCATTAGAGTAGCCACCTTGGCTTTGAGCATTTCCATGTTGGTCACCGACTCCTTGATCTTTTGGAAATCTAGCACCAAGTCTTTATCCTTGATCTTCTTGGTTCTAGCTCTAGTGCACTGACCGCGACCCTGTTCAGCATTATGATCTATCTCCACCTCTGTATTGTCCACATCTAGTCCATCTAATTTTTCCTCCATCTTCTCAATAATAATGTTAGTGTGCTCTTTGGAGGCCTTTAGGATATTGTAGCTCTGCTCAGCAATATTCTTAAGGGTAGATTCGACCTTGGTCATGTTCTCTTCCAACTTTTCCACTTTTCTATTATTCTTCGGATCCTCAGTGGTCTTCTCCCTATTATCCTTCTCCTTGTTGTTGGACATTTTTTTGAGGTCCTCCACCTTGTAGAATAACCATTTGATGGTTCTGTAATTATCAACTATGTTGTTACAGGAGTTATTCAGCAGGTCCATTTCAAACTCGCTTGCATAATCGTTGAGCACCACTAAAGAAGGGTCAATGACCTCATCCAGCTTGATTTGGCCTCCCTCCTTCTCGTTGACTTTAGGTTTTGGTTGGGTTTGTTAAGTTGAACTTCGTTTAGTTTTGAGGCATCATCATTAAGTATATTCTAGGAACAAATTTTATTATTGCTTATTTGGCATGCCCTAGGGCCTCGATGTAAAGACATCTATTTGCAAAAACAATTTTTTTTTGTTTCATTTTGAAACACTAACCATGAAGGGATAGGGCATGCATTGCAACTATAGTGATCTTGAGATGGCAGTGGACTTGGAGCTAGTTTGATGAGCATGGTAGTTTGGTGGTTGTTCAAGAAGTTCTTCTTGAAATATGTATTTATGTTTCAGTTTGAAAAATGAAATAGTATCATTTTATTTCAAATGTTTGTGAAAATGAAGCAACTATTCCTTATGGTAAAATATAGATTGATTATGATGATTGTTTTGAAAATTCTTGGGTTTCATGACAATTTTAATCAAGGATTAGTTTTGGGGTTCGGTTAGTGATAGCTAAAATTTCTATTTAGAAATTAAATATGTTCTTTTCTTTGAGAGATTAGAAGTATAAAGAAAGTTTTTTTTTTCATTTTTTTAACAAACACAAGTTATTGAGAAAAAATTGAATTAAAGAAAAGATTGTATATTCAAGGGTTTCATTTTTCATGAAGGGTTTACGGTGAGGATTTAATTTTTCTTCAATGGTTTATACTAAGGGTTTCACAGTGTGAAGAAGTTTTTTCTATTAATTGTGTCATCATTTTACCTTTGCAAATAATTTCCTTGTATAAGTTTGTATGAAAAATTATAGTCTATATGTATCATTGTGGGTCACTCATGCATTATGGTATATATATATTCTATGATATGTTATAATCCAAAATCTCAAAGTCTCATGAGATATTCATGAAGCTAGAAAGTAGTGAAAATAATCTCATACTCTAGATGGTTTTGATAATTTTCTAGTGAGGCATTGTTAATAGTTAGTGAGGCATTGTTGATAGCCAGTAAGACATTTTGATTATAAGCCAGTGAGCCATTTCAAGGGGTTTTTCTTCCCCTTGAGGTTTTTCCACTCATGAAAATAATAGTGTTAATGTGTTTCTGCATGTTCTCTATTGATCTTTTTTAAGTTGATCTTTTAAAATTGGGAATTCTACTTTTGAAAATCAATTTACAAGTTTTTGATGTGAAAAATGAATTAGTTCATATGAATTCTTATTTAACAAAGATTTTGTTTATAAAAAAAATGAACTTGTAAAGTTTTAGAACACCGATTAAACCCCCTTTCTCAATGTTCTTTGTACTCAAACACTATGTTGTTCTCATATATCCATTTATGTTATTTTTTCAACTAATGCTTTTGTGACTCTCAAGGAGTGATTTTATATCCTCCTTTTTTTGGGAGAATAGCGTATTTTTAATTTATAAATGGAAATTATGCCATATTCATACAAAATAATTATGCAACAGGGAGTACACCATGAGAAACCACAATATCAAGGATGGAAAAGACAACAAAATGGAGCCCATAATCATCAATATCAACATTAATATTGGAAAAATCCATTTGTAAGGGGATGTATGAATTTGGATATATTCAAGTAACTTTATTTCTTTGGTATTCAAAGATATCCAAATATAATTAGAGCAAAGTAAGGAATTCCATTTATAATTTTTCATGAAGTCATGTCATATCCGGTAAAAATCACATAAGGGAATTTGAGAAAATCATGGGTTATTTTGAAGTAGAGAATGAAAACATTTTAATGAAATTGTTCATGTAGACATTCTAGAAGTGGATGCTAGAGATTGGTACAAGAATTTTTTGGATAATAAATTAGTTCTTGGGTAGAATTTACAAGAATGTTCAATGAATAGTATGTGGATCACTCTAATTCAAAATTTTCTTTATATTAATTAACTAATAACCTAAATAAATACAATGAATCATTAGTAGATTTTAACACCAGATTCTCTAAATTATTCAACAAGATTTTGCCTCTTTTGAATCTAAATTTTCTCATATATTTGGTCTTATATCTAAATTCATTTTATCCCAAGATATTGAATGAGTGAAAAATAAGGAATCCCCCTTGTCTCACTAAATCTTTTAAAGAAACACTAAATATTGAAAATAACATAAAAGCCTGAACATAAATTGGTAGAAGGGATGATGTAAATATATTACAAAACCCTAAATTAGAATAGAATAAATACCCAAAAAAAGATGACAAACTTGATAAGGTTTGGAATGTTTTCAAGGATTTTTCATATAAGGTAGGGTGGAATCATAGGAGATTTCTTATTATTGGTCTAATTACCATAGAAATGAGAGCCTAAAGTTGCATGATATGCCTTACAAAATGAATAGGAAAGATGGGAGACCTCTAGATAATAATAAAAAATAGATAGCCAATAAAGCTACCCCTAATCCATTAAAGTGACTAGGAGCCCATTTGGTTGAAAATACACCATGGTGCACAGTTTTTATTTTACCTCACTCTCCTCTATTTTGTGTTGTACCCCAATTTGTCTAGTAGGTAAAATAACATATGAGGAAGTAAGAGAAGACCATACTATCATAACCTACAATAAATAAAATTTATCTTTCGAGGATGATGAATTTGAATATGACATGTGTTATCAAAAGAACAAAATCTCTCTTAGCTTGTGAGAAGTTTTTTTTCTGATCATAAAGATGATTAGATAAAAAATTGTCTGATTGATACCTCTTTGACATGGAAAAGACATGGAAAATTAAAGAGGCCAATAAAGGAGGAGATTATGGAAAATGTAGGTGTTTTTTTAACACAATAAAGAAGCAACTACAGTGTAATAAATATGACTATGAGCTCAAATCATGGTACACCTAGTAGTATGTTTAAGGATGACCAAACAAATATAGAAAATAAGACTCTATGTAGGTAAATAGAGAAAAATAATTTTGTTAGAAAGTCACTGAAATGTATCTACCTAAAGAATTATAAAGAAAAGATCAAAATAAATCTCAAGCATCTTTGAATAATAAACAAAAACAATAATTTTTAGAATTAAATATGTCTTCTAAAGAGAAGGTAACATAATCTGAACAAATTGTAAATGCACCTACATTTTACATAACCTAAGTTTTATCTCAAATTAAAATGTCAGGTCCTCTATTGGAAATGATAAAAATTGAATAATATAGAAATAGTGCTATGAAATTGATCACACATATGTCAAGTAAGTCTAAAATTAGTAATATAGAAAAGAATGAAAGCTAGTCAACAATGTGTGAAAAGAAGCAATGACGGCTCCTGAAGTATACTTAGGGAGTTCATTGAAAAAAATTACTTGACCTTTTTGAACCATTTTTCAATGCATTATTGATAAATAGTAAATTGGGAAAAAAATGTATGATATATTCTAGGGTTGAAATAAATATTATGCCTATAGTAGTAATGAAAGAATTGGGTGAATGGGTTAACACTACATATGGAAAATATTATGCAATCAATAATTGGTTTTTTCTAGTTATTGGGGTCACATGAGATGTAAAATTGTAGTTAGCCTCTTATCTCTAAGGTATACAAAAAATTGACATCACTATGGTTGATACTCCTCCATACTATGACATGCTACTATTAAGACAATGGACTACCATAGTTGGAGGAAATATTTACTTAGATCAATCATTTGAAACCATACATGTAAATGGAAAAAAATGTTAGTTAAGTTAATTATAGAGCCATGATATTATCATGTTGAAGAACACATTGATACCAAAATTTTTTTATTATTTTTTTATATAGACTTGAGAAGTTTCAGGATGGAGCATTCATAGCTTCTTCTAAAAAATAGTGACTAAATCAGCTATAAAGTTCAATAGAATGGAAGTTGCATTTGGTAAATGTATTTTGATGGCATTTGTAGGAAACAAGGATATTGAAAAAGTGTGGTCTTTTTTTCACCTAGTGGTAATAATTTTTAGTATTCTTTACAATTATGATTTGGAAGCATAAAGAACGTGGTAGAATATGAGGCCTTTCTATTGGGTATGAACTTAGCTATTGGGAATGGGATTAAACTATTGAGTGTCTTTCAAAATTTTGAATTTAATGTCTTAGAATTTATTTCTATGTACTTATCAAATATTATAAGGCTCAAACAATAAAATATTATGTAGTATGGGAATTTATAGATATGTTTGATGCTTTTCAATTGACTCGATTGAGAGGTCAAAGAATCTAATGGAAAATTGTCGGGAAAATATAGCCTTAAAGGAAAATGACATAAAACTTACAAGTATATCTAAAATATAAGTAAAAACATGACCTTAAATCCCTAATAATATTTTTCATTGACAAGTTTTCAATGATGATGAAGGCTTGATAAAAATTTTACACTTTGTAGATCAATATGAATCATAATAAGTAGATGTTAATGGCTTTTTCGAAGCGGTAGATGGAAAATATATTATTTTTAGTCTATAGGTAATACACTTGAGAGAAAAATATATTATAACTTGTGTTTGGTAACAGATTTTCTAGTTGAAATGATAGGTGTGACATGAAGCAAACACAAATTATCCAAGAATATGTCAAGGAAATTAACCTTGAAACTGAGAGTAATCTAAAGAAAGTATACATAGGTAATAAAATTAGTCCAAAAGTTAGGGAGATGCATATAGATCTCTTGAGGAAATATAAACAGATTTTTACATAGTAATATGATGACTTAAGGCATACATAGAAGTCTTGTTCCAACATTAGATCCCATTAAAACAAGATGCAAATAATTTTAGGAAAAAATAGAGAACTATCAATTCCTAAGATGTGAGAACTAATGAGATATAGGGATGGTTGCATAATCAAACCAATTAGATATGAATCTTGGGTTTCAAATATAGTACAAATAAGAGACAATAATGGTGATATATGGATATCTGTGGACTTTCAAATTTTTGAAATATCTTCTTTAAAAGATAATTACTCACTTCCCACATGGATGCAATCTTGCCAAGGGTGACAGGGTGTGAGTTGTTATATTTAAAATAATAAATAATAACAAAGTGAGATTAATGCTATCTTGTATTGTACATGAGGAAGGCAAATTACTCACTAGGCTTGAATGTGATGCCACACTTAATGGGTAGCTCTAATCCTCCACTAATATGAAAGTTTCAGTAGGGAGATATTATTGAATGATACAAGATAGAGATAAAATAGACAAAAGTAACAAGTTGTAGAATACACCGTTTGACAAAAAATAGATAGCTACACATAGGTACCAAAAATCATAAACTAGAGAACACCCCTAGCTTGTGATTTAAATTTGAATATTAGGGAAGAGGTATCCCAAGGAATCATGTTCTTGCGAAAAGGGTGAGTGAGGCACCCTATTCCCGATTCTTTTTGATGATTTGAATTGTAGATTTTATGTGAGGTCCTGAACTTCCCAAATTATATTTAGTATATACACCATGTATTCTTACACATAGAAAATGAGAAAATTATTGTATAGAGAAGGGTTTTTCTTAGTCAAGTCTCGATTGAGGAATCAACGTTTTAAAAGAAATGAAATATGTGTTAAAGGATCGTATACTGATATATAATAGAAGCTATATATAAATTAAAATTACCTAATACCTTGATATCAAATGCTTCTTTGTATGTAATAACAAGTATTAATACAATAGATTTAACTCAACAAAAACCCAAAAGAAAACAATTGAAGATATGCCTTGCATAAAGACTATTGTACTTTTCCACAATCCTTGATTATGAACAAGAAGAAAAATTTGAATGCTTGAATACTTGGATTCTTAAATTGATATGATATCCTTGTGTTTTGATTGTGTGCATTAATTGATGATGAATGAATTGATAGTGGGGCTTTTATATAGATTTGTCAAAGTAAAATCATGCTTAGGACAATTTAGAAAAATGATATTTATGTAATGGGCATACCTTTAGGGAGTGTAAAATCGCTAGATCCCTCTCAAAAAATTTTGGGAAAAATATTGGTAACACGTCACCTAGGTGGGAACATGTTTATTTTCAAAATGATCATGTTCCCAATAAGTGAACATGTTCCTGCCAAAAAGAAGATGAATTTTTAATTAAAAAAATATAACAGGTTCTATTTTCTAAAATGATGGGCCGCAAAGAGATGTGATATCTATAGGTGTGGAAAATATGCCTTGAACTTTAAAATGAGGTAAGACCCTTCTTAAATTAAGGAGATAAATTAACACTTATAATAAATGGTCCAAAATAAGAATTTAGTGAGAATTAGTTAAGGGAGGTCTCATAATATTAATTTAAATTAATAAAGATCTAAATGAGTTCTAGGATAGTGTGAAATTAATGTGGGAACCCATACAAGCTAAAATGGGGCTAAATCAAGAGCATCTAATTATCAATTATTACATATTGGGATGGTAAATTTAGCCCCCACTTTAATGGGAATATGATTCTACCTCACGCTCATACTAAAATAGAAGAAAGAGAGAGAGAGATAAAGATAAATATAATGGGTAAATTGCAAAGAGATAAGATACTATCATGTTTAAGGACACACACAGACACCTAAACCAAGGATGTTAACTTGTACAACCATGTGCAAGGATAAATGAAACAAGAAAAGAAGTCAAAAGCTTACCAAGGTTCCAATTGAAGAAGTTGAAGAGATGTTGGTAAAGAAAACATCTCAAGCACTAGAATCATGTTAAAAAAGCTATTGTATTTAAGAAAAAGTGGTCATATGGAAAGGAAAAGAGAACTCATCAAAGATAAGATAAGACTTCATAATCAAATATACTAAGAAATTGTGTCATTCTATGGAGTCATGGAGAAGAGGATAATAAAAATAGGGATGACACTGGATATCTACTTGTGTTGTGCTAGATGATCCATGAGAGAGTTTGGTACAAAGAGAGCTGATGGGATAGAAAGTAATGTTATGACAATCAACACTTAATAAAAAGGAGATAGATCAACACAAAGAGAGCTTAGGGGATCAAAAGTTGTCTTATGATAGAGAACACACCTTTGAAAATATGCACAAAGGAGAGGTCAAATAGGTTAGCAATATGTGTTATCTTAGTTCAACCAATACTAAGGATAAGCAAGGAAATAATTATATCCCAGGAAATCCACAAAAAATGTACAAAGGAGATTCATCTAGCCCTAGAAATTGTATTATACTAGTGTAATCTACCTTAAATTTTTAAGTGATTGGAATATTTGGAATAAGCAGGCCCTATATGCACCCCCTTAAGATAGAAAAATAAGGCTATTTTGACATCTTAAGAAAAAGAGGAAGAAGGATAAGACACCTTTGACACCATGGAGGTATCTCTTAATAAAAACCTAGTCCAAGTAAAAGAATTCACAAATCGTATGAGATCAGGGAAGGGATGAATGCAAAGAGATATCCTCCAACAAGTGCAGAAAGGGATCCTTTCAAAGGATATAAAATAGAGAAAAAATAAATTTTTGAGAAAAAATAATATTATTGAATAGAGAAGGGGTATGAAAACAAGAACTCACACCCTCCCATTGCTAGGTAAAGGGATTATTTATGAAGGTTGATACACTTTTATCCCCCAAGTGAGGTATTTATTTATTTGGACATACAAATTCAAAAAAAGAATCTAGGTTGTAATAAAGGATGCACACCTATTTCAAAAGATAAAATATATACCTAATAAAAACACACAATTCCATAAAATAAAATATATCACATGATCAAAAGTACCACTGAACCAAGGGAAAATGGATCCAAAGAAAGGATGAGAGATTTAAATACTATCCTTTGTCCCCAATTGCAGATAAAAGAATAAGAATAAGGATGACTATTATATTTATGGAAAAGTATGATTGCACCAGAAATTGTACCACCATGAATGAAATTGATATCCCAATGGAGAGGATAACAAAGTCACATAGTGTGGAGGAACATAATAGGAACTTAAATCTTTTTTTCAAGTAATCATAATTAAAAATTAACTCACTGCAACCTATTTTGTGACTAATGTAATAATCAACGAGTTTATGAATTTTGTAATATAAAGCTTAACAGTCATTAGTAGAGTGGTGATGATATCAATGATACATAAACAAATTAGGATTACTATGGTTTTGACTATGATTCATCTTTCATTTGGGTCAAGTAATCTACTTAATAGAAAGAAGGTTAGGAAAAATGATTTCTTGATTCAAGATAGTCCTACAGGAGTGTTAGATGATACAGGTAGGGATTTAGACAAAGGAGGAGGTTGGAAATCAAAACCTTATAGAGGAAAGTGTGAGAAAGGTTTCTCACGAGTCTTGACACTCTGTTGAATGCATTCTAAATGATGTTGAAGACTATGATTTAAATTGTTTAGATAATAAAGTTGGCCAAATGATACAATCAACCTTTTAAAGGCTTCCATGTTAAACTTAGGAAATTTTCATTCTCCCAAATAAGATGGCATAAATTCTAGTGATGAAAAATCATCTTATAAATGGGAACTTTCAAGGGAAGGAGTTTATTTTTGAGGATTAGATATGTCTTGTTTAAATGGATTAGGAAGTGATAGAAAATTAGATTCAACTCGTAAGCAACTTTGGAACCTATCATTTGTAAGAAGGGTATGCATGATGTTGTTATAAATGAACTTTTCTTTGTGATGAAGTGTTTAATGAACAAATTTAATGACATGTAGCTATGGTATGCCTAAGAGAACATTATAAGTGAGAGTATCGATAATGACAAGAATAGGTGCATGTAAAACAATGGGACCTACCTTAACAGAGAAGGTTATAATACATAAGGTTTTCTTAGTAACATTGTCAAAGCCATGGGTAGGAATAGAATAAAGTTGAATAAATGAATTATCTACCTTAATTTTATACAAATAGCCAATGCTACACACATTAAGAAAAAATAAATTATTAATTAACATTATTTGAATAAGATGACCATTAATAAGGAAAAAGATCATAAGAGAACCATTTTTTTCTTGAATATCTTTAGCAGGTAACTCATCTTGAGAAAATATAGTCTTAGCTTGAGTGTTGGTTGCACTCATACATTCCAATAAGGAAGTTATGTTAGTTTTACAAACCATTGAATATTCATGTTTCTTAAGGGTTTTTCGTAACACTTTACAATATGTAGATAGATTTGGAATTTGAGTTTCTAAAGGGATATGTTGGTAGGACTAGGGTGGATCTTTTATAATAAATCATATTTTTTCCAATATTTTGAGGGTATGTGTGGGATCATGGTATGCCAAACTAGGCCTTAAGTGGCAATGAAAATTCAAAAAATCAGGGTTAGGTAAGTTGACGTAAAAATTTGGGCAAGTTATCAATCTTATATAAAAAATGTGTAAGATGAGCATCTGTATAAAATTGAGAATCTGTAAAAATGTGTAAGATGAGAATTTGGACTATCCCTTCTTTAAAAAAAAATATTCTATATGGTGAAATTTCAAATTTCAATGCAGTAGTATGAAAATTTCAGGAAAAAGATAAAAAGGTGTATGTCTAACCACCTTAAACACAATCAAATGATAATACTTTTTTACAAGATTCTAGATATAAGTAGTAGAATCATGTTTGGATGTGACGCATATTTTTCTATAATTTTTTTCCAAGTAAATAATTAATTATTATTTTTCTACTTCAACTTTTCTAGAATATAAAAAATCTCGTGTTTGACCACCTTAACTTAGTCTAAAATTCATCAAATTGAATTTTTTTTAGTTTTTAATTGTAGTAGGAAAAGCAAAGAATGTGACTCATATTTTGGATTTCAAAAATGTAATACCGTTTGAGAGTTATAGTTAATTTTCAATCAGTCTATCAATCAGCATTAAAAAGATAAGAAGTAGGTGTATGTCTGACCACCTTAAACATAATCAAACGATAATACTTTTTTACTAGATTCTAGATATAAGTAGTAGATTAATGTTTGGATGTGATGCATATTTTTTTGTTATTTGTTTCCAATAATTAATTATGATTTGTCTTCTAAAAATTTTCCAGAATATAAAAACTCTCGTGTCTCACCACCTTAACTTAGTCTAAACTTCATCAAATTGAATTTTTTCTATTTTTTTCCTGTTGTAGGCGAAGCATAGAATGTGAAACATGTTTCAGATTTAAAAAATATTATACCATTTGAAAGTAATAGCTATTTTTCAATAAGTCTACCAATCAGGACTTCTTATTCACATCACTACTTTTTGGCATACCATGATCCTACATATACCCTCGTGGTAGATAGGGTGCATGAGGATGAACTGGTTGATAAGTAGCAAAAGGAGGGATAAATGAATTGGTAGGTTGTGTATTATTTCTTGTGTTATATGTGTGAGAAACCACATGATAGTTAATTTTTTGAGAACCTTTTACAATATTTTTTTTTTATTTTGAGGTAGAGGGGTATCTTGACAAAGATGGACAACAACCTTAGGATTTCCACTACCTAAAACATTAATAGTATTGAATGGGATAGATTCTTCAAGTAGATTAAGGATGGTATCTTATTTGTCCATAATATCTTTATAAATATGACATACTCAATGAGGGGGACAAATATAACTCATTAATTCTACATCTCTAGAGGGAAGATCATTGAAATGAATAGAAGGTAAAATGTCCTAAAGGGAATGAACAATCATATCTACTTTATCTACAATAATATCATTGTCCTTCACCAAGGTACCCAAATGGGGGAGATACATATCAAGAGAGTAATAAAAATTATCTTCTAATGGTTCATCCCAAATAGGGAGATCATTGATAGAAGTATTATTGTCTTTCTTCAATATGTCCTCATGAGAAGAAGGATCCTTACGAGATCTAAATAAAAATAGCCAATAAAAAAAATTTACTATTAAAAAATTGTTGGTAAACAGATTGTTCTTCTTTTATACTCCTTATATTTGTCCAATTTATGTTAAAGAACAACTTTACTCAACAGTTGGAAAACTGTTTCTGAGAATATCTAGTTTCCCTCTGAATTGAGGTACAACTCCCTATGTGAAAAATATTCAATGAATTTTGTTTCAATTCTAATCCCTACTGCAGGTATGTTCTTAACTAGAGAACAGTATAGGAAACCGAGTTCCACCCAGGTAAGTGAAATCTCAGGTAAGGTCTAAATGCAAGGGTGTTATGTTTATGGTCTTCACAATCTTATGACTCCCACAATATAACAGTATGAAAATGCAGATTATGAAAATATGATTATGCATATGAAGTATGAAATGCAAATGAAGTATGGTGGTGCAATTTCATAACCAGTTATAATTCTCTGATTATTTTACTGATTGGTCAAACTGAAAACAATGAAATAAAACTCTGTTCACTCACTATTTTCAATTCAACACAATGAAACAACATCACATACAGATGGATAGTAAAATAATGGCACTAGACTTGATTGTCTCTGCAATCAGCTTCACACCAAAATTTGCCGACCTTTACATTGATTTCCTTCACTTTATTTATAGAGTTTATGTACAATGCTTACTGGAAATGATTCAACTTCCCGAATACAAAAAGACAAGGCATAAAAAGAGAACATCTCGATGATAGAATTTGAAAAGCCAATCGCTGACATGGGAATAAGAAAAGACATCATCACTGTGACACTTCAATTTGAATCCTTCATCTTCTTTTTAATAACATCTGTCAAGTCAAATCCATTGGGCTTCGGGGTCAAATAACTGCTTATGTTTTTCACATGTTTGGTGCTATTCGGTTTCAATTTCAACCTCAAATGGTATCGAGAATCCTCATCTTTATCTTGAACTCGGGCCTTTAATGCAATTGGCAGAAAATCCCAAACTGAATGCTTTCGGCGGAAAATACCAAAAGAGCTTCTCCTTTTTGGAGAATTGGAAAAGAGCTTCTCCTTTTCAGAGAATTGGAAAAGAGCTTCTCCTTTTCGGAGAATTGGAAAAGAGCTTCTGCTTTTTAATAAATTGGGCCCACCTTATAATACTTAAGCTTGCGGAAAATCACCAGCTAAGTGTGAAACCCGCACAAGGTAAAGTTCTGCCTTTGCGGAAAATCACTTTCTGAGGTAGAATTCCACCACGGAGAAGATGAAATCTAATTCTCAACTTTGAGTCTTTCTTACCTAGAAAATTGAAAACGTGCTTCAAAAACCCGTTGTGGGGTCCACCAGAGCACTCTTTCTTTTCTTCCTTTGCGGAAAATTACCTTCTTAGGTAGAATTCCACCATGGAGAAGATGATTTCTGAAATCCCGTCGAGCTCATTCTCTCTCATTTCTTAGCCAAATTGCTCGCTGTTTGTTGCATTAAGATTGTTGAGACCTATAGAATTGATCCATACCAGCCTTCAACCTCTGCTTGAGAAAGAACATCGATTGGAGCACATTATCCTTGCTAGGTTGGGATCTATAACCTACCCAAAATGAAAAGACTTTTACATAACCCATCTGGCTTAAAGAAGGAAAGGTAGTGGCAGGGAAACCCGGCAGGAACTTCCTACCTAAGGAAGACCTAGACCTAGACTCAAACAGGACTAGACCTGACTAAATGACTTCAAAATCCTCCACTTTGATAGCATGGGTACAGGATGAAAAGTGGGGCAATAGCTGGCTTTGACTGGGGACTTAAACATTCCCATGTTTAAGCAATGAATCTTGAATCTCTGGTTTTGCACAAGAATAAAAAGGGCAGCAACACAACAAAATTGAACAAGGGAAACAAAGTAGCAAGGAAACTAATGCACACTAAGAAAGAGGGAAAACCGAACTAGGAAACAAACACTAGAACAAAACAAAACTATAGTACAGAACAGGGGATACCTATTTTCAATTGATCATTTGATATAATTTCAGATCTTGACCATTATAGGTCAAGGGAAGTACCTC
>MU225113.1:122645-141134 GCA_018584345.1 Thuja plicata | reverse complement strand
TATATATATATATAAACTAAAAACAAAATGCTAAAAGTCACTTGATTACATCATGTTTGAATTCTTAATTGTTTTGCAACAATAGGTGTCCGAAAGTGAAGTTATTTCACAATGTTCATCACAGTGTCCAAGTTTTCAAAAATGTGGGACACAATATTGTGGGACCACCATAATACACAGTCTCAAATAAAATAGATAGCCACACATAAGAAAAACAAATAGGAAAAAGAGAACACCAATAACCTTTAATTTTAATTTTCCTAGAAGAGGTCACCTAAGGCATCCTTTTCCTGGGAAGAGGGTGAGTGAGGCATCTTGTTCACACTACTTTTTGACAATTTGAATATAAAATTATTTGTGAGGTCTTGAACTTCGTAGAACTGATCCATTACATGTGCCACTTATTCCTAAACACAAAAATGATGAAATTATTGTGTAAAGATGGCTTTCCCTCAGTCAAAATCTTGTTGAGGATTCAACTTTTGAAATGAAATGAATTATGTGTGAAAGAAAATTATGATAATATTAAATTGATGTAGGAGAATACTAGGCTAGTTGGAAATCCTTTGTCACTAGAAACATGTTTTTGTTTTATTTATGTTTTAGTAGTTAACTTTTTTGGGGACATGGGGTGCTCGGTCACCTTGGTGGCAGTCCTCGGTTGGAAGATGTATTGCTTCACTATTGGACTCGGTGGTGCTCCGTGTTGTCGTGATATTCTACTCGGGGTACACTACTTAGTAGTAGTTTCTTGATGTGTGTAGCTCGGTGGTGTCTTGCTTGGTAGCATATTACTCAGTGGTGTTTATTTGGTGGAGACCTACTAGGTTGTATCTTTCACTGAGTGGTCTGGCTCTCGGTGTGCTTGTTTACCGATTGGTTGTTGGAGTTCACCGACTTGAGTTTGTGGATTGGGCGGACATTGGAGATTGCATCCATGATTCAAGGGGGTCATTGGGATCATGCAGAGTTCTAAGGTGTGCAGATTTGGTGCATTGGATCTTGTGTGGACCTAAATCATTGTTGGTGCACTCTTCTATGTATTTTGTATTATTTTTAGTCGACTGATGCATTTAATAATTGTTCATTGTAGATTGTATGGCAGACTTGGTCATTTAATAATTATTTACAAGCTAACTTGTGGTTGTGTTGTATAAAAGAGATTCTAGGTTTATGTTTAGGGGGTAGAGGCATGGGATGATAGATAGAGGATAGTAGATTAAGGTGATAAGCTAAATGATTGTAAGTTGAGGCAGATAATTGTAAGTTGGTACACAAAGATTACAGATTCCTTGGTGGCTTGCGAGCACAAGTTCAGATTTTGTTTCTTCCACTTAGCTATAGGGTAGATGGATAAGGTTGGATCCTACAAGATCTTGTTGAATCTATTGATGTAATTGGCCCTAACCAGAAAGGCCTTATACCCTGACATGTTGCATATAATTGGAATTTTGAGATAATATAAGTTGATATTATTAGATCTATTTTGTTAATCTATTTTCATTTTTTTTCTTGTTGTTGGGTGAAAGTTTGGATAGTCCTTTATTAGATATTCCAACCTTGGACTGCACCAAGTGGTACACGAGCTGGTTTGTTTCTTGTGGAGCTTAGGGTTTCCAAAGATCTAGAGATATGCCTCCAAGAAGATTGGACCCTAGGGAAATTGCCGATCTTTCTGAGGAGGTGGAAGTGAGGATAACAGAAAGATTTAGATCAAAGATGGTGGTAATGAAAAATGAATTCATAGAAGGTATCAGAAGTGTTAAATTGCATAGACGTCCAAGAATGAATGATAGTTATGAAGAAGCTGCTAAGGAATTTGAATTTTCTGGATCTAGTGGAGATGATAGAGCCGATATAATAGATAGATGTGGAGGAGACAGATATGATTGGTTGTAGAGATCTAGAGCTTGGTTGAATACAAGCTACTGAATGTAGGCTTCAAATATTTTAGGTACAATGAGACCTAAGGATCTGATTGATTGGGTCGGTGAGCTAGAAGACTGCATTGAGCTGGAAGACATTGAAGGTCCTCTTAGAGTATGGATGGCATAGACTAAGTTAAAGGACCATGTTGTTTTATGGTGAAAAGAGTTACAGAGGGACCAAAAAGAAGAAGGTGAGATGAAGATCAATCAGTGGAGGTTGATGGTGACAAATTTAAAAGCTAAGTGCATTCCTACTGACTATGAACTTGAGTTGTTTAAGTAGTTCCATAATATGAGATAGAGGGAGATGACTATGGAAGATTATACCGAGGAGTTCTAAAAGTTGACTATTCAGTCTGGGCATAGAGAACTTTCTAAGGAAAAAGGTTGTGAGGTATGTCAATGGGATGAGATTAAATATCCATGATGAAATTGATATGTTGAAGATTGACTCGGTAGAATATGCTTATCAGTATGCACTAAAGGAAGAAGATAAGTTGAAGAGAAGACCTTATGGCAAATTTTGAGGGAAAGAGAAGCAAGAGGAGTCAGTAGAAGATAAATTGAGGGTTGAGGATGAACCAAAACCTGTTGATTTGAGGAGAAAGTTAGGTAGAGGTGTATTCAAAGAAACTTGTTATAATTGTGGAAAAGAAGGAAATTGGTCATTTGAATGTCCCCACGCAGATAGGAAGTTCAGTAGTCACCAAAATGCTATGGTGAATGAGGTTGTTGAGAATGAACCCGAGGTTGAGAGTGTGAATATTTTTCTTAGGAGAACTTTGGTGCCCTTGAAACAAGCTAATTCTTGTCAGAGGAAATAACTTGTTCATGACTGTGTGCAAGTCTGGTGGTAAATGTTGTAAGGTGATTGTTGATGGAGGAAGTATAGATAACCTAGTTGCTAAAGAGATGGTTCAGAAACCTTGTTTGAAAAGGTTGAGGCATCTTTTTCCTTATCAGATAAGTTGGTTACAAGATGGTCATGCGGTCAAAGTGAAAGAACACTACATGGTGAGTTTTTACATTGGTACCTATAGAGATAAAGTATTATGTGACATTGTGGAGATGAGTTCTTGTCATATGTTACTTGGTAGACCTTGGTCGTATGATCGAGAGGCTATTCACAAATGTAAAAGATATTCCTTTACTATATTGAAGGATGGGCAGAAGTCTATTTTGATTCCTTTGAAGGATGTATAGCTTAGGAGGATGAACTTGAACATTGGTAGCAGATCTGAAATAGTTGCAGTGGATGGTGTAGGTATGAGAATGCAAAAATATGAAGATAAACCAACAAGTGCTAGTGATTTAAAATGAAGAAGAAGAACCAAGGGAAGAGTGTGTTGGTTGAGAAATTGGAAGACATGAACCAGTTTGGGATCTATGTGTTGAATCTAAATAGATGTTCATCCAGCTTCTTAGAACATTTTTTCGCACCTGGGGTGTCTAATGCAGGTGCATCCTGGGGTAGTTGGAAATCATGTGCCACCAGAAACATGTTTTGGTTTGATTTATGTTTTAGAAGTTAAATTGGTTGGGGACCTAAGGTGCTTAGTCACTTTGGTGGTAGTCCTCTGTTGGAAGATGTATTGATTCACTATTGGACTCAGTGACTGGACTCGGTGGTGCTCGATGTTGCTGTGATATTACGCTCAGGGTAAATTGCTTGGTGGTAGTTTCTTGGTGTGTAGCTAAACGGTGTCTTACTCGGTAGCATATTACTCACTGGTGTCTATTCGGTGGATTCCTACTCAGTTGTGTCTTTCACCGAGTGGTCTGGCACTTAGTGTGCTTGTTTACCGACTAGCGATTAGAATTCAGTGACTTTTGTTTGTGGATTGGGTGGACATTGGAGATTGTATCCATGATTCAAGGGGGTCATTTGGACCGTGCTGGTTCTGAGGCATGTAGATTTGATGCATTTGATCCTTTGTGGATCTAAATCTATTTTGGTGCATTCTTCTATGTATTTTGTATTATTTGCAGTCGTCTAGTGCATTTAATAATTTTTCATTATAGATTGTATGGCTGACTAGACCATTTAATAATTGTTTATAAGTTGACTTGTGGCTGTGTTGCATAAAAGAGAGTCTAGGTTGATGTTTGGGACAGAGGCATGGGATGATAGATAGAGGATAGTAGAGAAAGTTGATAAGGTGAATGATTGTAACTTGAGGTAGATAGTTGTAAGTGGGTAGATAGAGATTACAGATTGCTTGGTGGCTTGCGAGCACAAGTTTAGATCTGGTTTCTTTGACTTATCTATAGGGTAGATGGATAAGGTTGGATCCTACAAGATCTTGTTGAATTTTTTGATGTAATTGGCCCTAACCGAGAAGGACTTACAGCTCGAGATGTTGCATGTAAGTGGAATTATTGGATAATATAAGTTGATATTGTTAGATCTACATTTTTAATGTGTTTTCATTGTTGTTCTTGTTTTTGGATGCAAGTTTGGATGATCCTTTATTGGATCCTCCAACCTTGGACTATACCAAGTGGTATCAGAGTCATTTTGTTTCTTGTGGAGCTTAGGGTTTCCAAAGATCTAGAGATATGCCTCCAAGAAGATGAGGATAACATAAAGATTTAGATTGAAGATGTCAGAAATGAAAAATGAAATCATAGAAGGTATCAAAAGTGTTGGATAGCATAGAGGTCCAAGAATGGATGATGGTTAGGAAGAAGATGCAAAGGAATTTGAAGTTTTTATATCTAGTGGAGATGATAGAGCCAATCAGATAGAGAGATCTAGAGGAGACATATATGATTAGTTGTAGAGATCTGGAGCTCGGTTGAGTACAAACTACTGAATGGAGGTTTCAAAATTTTCAGGTAGATTGAGACCCGAGGATCTGATTGATTGGATTGGCAAGTTAGAAGACCCTACCATGATGTATCTCTTATAACGCACTCTTGACATATAATATACAAGGAATGAACTCAATTCACAAATATAAGGGTGACTTTCCAACTCATGCATCAACACAATAGTAATATTACATGGCATGACAAGAAATGCTCAATTTAAACTTTAGGTCTCAAACAATTAGAAAGGGAATACAACAGAGTGGATAGATATTTGTACTGATATAAAATACACCTTCAATGATAAGACATTTGTTTGGTAACAAAATCCAATCATTTTTGGAAATCACTATGAAATTAGATTTATAAGGTCAAGTTACAAGTTCATCCTTTATTGATGACTTTGAATACATAACATGAGAAAACCTCTATGCACTCACAATGTGTAAACTATTAATATATAAAAGAACTAAGAGGGGGAGTGAATCAGTACAAACATAACATGTAATAATTCAACCAAAGATCTGATTATGCTTTTAAGTAACTTCCAGAAAACAAAACAAGTAACTTTAACTATGAAATAGAAGTAAAGTAATTCAATCAACCAAAAACCTTATACGATAACACCACTATTTTTATGATGGAAACCCTTGTAAGAGAGGAAAAACAACGATGGGGATGACACCCACAAATCTCTAAACTACAGTAAAAAAAAGTTTCCCTGTTAGGAGCTTACAATACCCTATTAGGGGCTCACTTGGTTAGGAGTGATTAGTACCTTGTTACAAGTACAATAAGATCTAATAAGACCTACCTCTCTAGATGATTTTAAAATTCTTCTTAGAAGTTACCTTGTTATAGGATTTAAACAATAAGATCTGTTAGGATTCACCATGTTAATGGATTTAACCTTGCGAACCTATTAGACTTAGCCTTGTGCAATGAACTCAATTTGTTGACTTGGAATGACACTACTATCTTGTAAGATCCAATTTATTCTTTGAAATCTTGATTGATGCAGGAGCATCCTGTGTGTAAGGGAAATCTTGCATCACCCAAAAATATATGTTTTCTATTCAATAAGGGCTATATTGTACAAAGCTGCTATTTTTGGAAACTTGCTATTTTAAGTAAGTTGGCCATTTGAACTCAGAATATTCTAATTTTTTAGGTGAAGGATCATCTTAGTCATATAAGCATGCCAGTTGAACTTCATAGCCATAGCATTTGTATTGGCAAAGTTATTAAGGATTTACTATAGAGATTTTAGGGTGCGAAACCTTTGAGCTCAATTTTTAGGACCTTAGTGGCTCCAGATCATGGTCAAACCCCCCACTGACTAGCGCATTGTGTACCAGCCACTATAGATCGTGATCTCCCCTTTCTGGAAGGTGGTTATAATAGCCAGTCAGACCTACGGTTCAAAAGTTCTGGCTTCCAGAAGTTGGGCTACCTAATCTTATATTTTGTAAATATTTAAAGCCAACCCTTTTGTAATAAAAGTGAAAAATAATTAAATGCTAAGGGTAGTCGGCCTTAATGGCTAGATTTCTGGAACCTTCTCAGGCAGTGGAAAATTACCTATTTAAGGAAGGCTCGTAGTCTTTTCTATGGAAATTCAGGGTGGTTATTGGAGGCTTTGTCCTATAGATTATTGCAAGGGATGCCCATGTGGCTTTTGATATTGTAATTATGAAGTTTGTAATTCCACATTTGTGGAGCCAATAAGAAGCCAATTTTCTGTTCTTGCAAATTTTTTTTGTTTCTCTCTATTTCTATTGTGTATTTGTGGCATTAACGGGAGTCCCCTTCATCAATTGGTATTAAATAAAGAAGTTCCTGAGTGTGTAGACAGATCGCCGACTGTGAGGTAGTTTGCACTAGGACCATGGTTAGGGTTTCAGCAATAAGTACAAAAATGCCTCTACGAAGGTAGCATGGCGGAAGAGCCAGAGGTGTGCTACCTAAGGTTAGAGCCCTCCAGAGACAAGTACAAGCATTGTAGGAAGAGATTCACAGAGGCATGAATTTTTCTGTAAGAGAGGAAAGTGGGGATGAAGCCAAAGTAGAAGGAAATTTTGATCAGGAAGGAAAAATTCTTAACCAAGAGGAGGAAAGGCTTTTCTAGGCCATTTCAAAGATCGAGAAAAGACCTAAGCTTGATGTTCCTACATTTTTGGGAAATCTTAACCCAGAAAAGTTGATCAATTGGATCAATGAAATAGAAGAATATTTTGAGTATGAAAATATTGAGGATCTTGATAGGGTCAAATTTGTGAAGGCCCGACTGAAGGGTCATGCGAAGATCTGGTGGCAGGAGATTTTGTTGGAGCAAAATAGAAGAGGAAAGGATAAAATATCAAGATGGGATCAGATGGTGGATAAATTGAAGAGACATTTCATTCATGTTGATTATGAGCTCGATCTACTGAAGAAAATGCAAGGTTTGATGGAAGTAGGGAAATTTGTCCAGGAGTATACGTAGGAGTTCTATTGAATCCTCATCAGAACAAGCCATGCGAAAGCTGACAAGGAGAAAGTTGCCCATTACCTTAATGGGTTGAGGCCAAGAATTCAGGAGGAGTTGAACCTAATCTCAATGAATAGTATTGAAGAGGCTTACCAGTTTGCCATAAAGGTAGAGGAAAAGTTGAACAAGAAGTTTGAAAGCGGGCAAAGAAGAAGAGGTCATGGTGGAAGATCTGGTGGACGATCTTATGGAGCCCAAAATGAAGATTAGAAAAAGAAGGATGAGGACAGTTGTATTCAAGGTTAGAGGGGAAATAATTTCAATCAAAATAATAGAGATCAAAGAGGAAGAGGATGAGGACAAGGATCAGGAAGAGGAGGCTTCCATGGAAAATGTTTTCACTGTGGAGAAGAAGGTCATAGGGTATATGAATGTCCTCAATTCCAAGGAAGGGTAGATAGGAGAAATGATGGCTAGGCTAGAGTCATACATGTGGACAAAGATGCAAAATCATCTCATTCTAAAGATGCTAAAGGAGGAGAAGTCCTAGTTAATAGAAGAGTCCTGCTGAGTGATGAAAATGAACTTGAGCAAAGGAGGAGCTTGTTTTGCACTAGGTGCAAGTGTGAGAATAAGTGTTGTGATGTGACTATTGATAGTGGAAGTACTGACAATCTAGTGTTAGAAGAGATGGTCACAAAGTTGAAGCTCAAGAGGCAGAAACACCCACATCCATACCAGATTGCCTGGGTGCAGGATGACCACAAGGTCATGGTTAATGAATAGTGCCTAGTAAAGTTCAAGATTGGAAGGTACTATGATGAGGTACTATGTGATATCATACCTATGGATGCTTGTCATATGTTGCTGGGAAGGCTGTGGCAGTTTGATAGGCATGCTATACATGATGGTCATACGAATACATATTCCCTAACAAAGGATGGAGTGTGACATAAGCTAAAACCATTGAACAATATAGAAGAAAATGTATGTAGTAATGTAAGAATAACTTTTGTTGATGGAAGAAAATTCCTAGAGGGTATGAAGCATGAGAATATGTGTTTTGCCTTAATTCCAAAAGCTAGTAAAGAGGAAGTAGAAGATGTGCCTATAGAAGTTGCAAATCTGTTGAATGAGTTTCAGGATATTGTATCTGATAATGTGCCTGATAGATGACCACCAGTAAGGAAGATCAATCATTAGATGGACTTGATCCTAGGAGAGAGTTTGCCAAATAAGGAAGCACACAGAATGACACTAGCAGAAAGTGAAGAATTGAACAAACAAGTGCAAGAGTTGTTGCAGAAGGGTTTTATTCATGAGAGCTTGAGTCCATGTGTTGTACTAGCAGTATTAGCACCAAAGAAGAATTGAGAATTGAGGATGTGCATAGATTCTAGGGCTATCAACAAGATTACAATCCAGTATAGATTTCCATTGCCACATATGGATGATATTATGGACTATTTGAGTGGAGCTGTGTACTTCTCAAAGATAGATTTGAAGAGTGGATATCACCAGATTTGGATCAGAGAAGGAGATGAATGGAAGACTACCTTCAGAACAAAGGAGGGACTTTTTGAGTGGTTGGTCATGCCCTTTGGGCTAACCAATGCACCAAGCACTTTCATGCGGCTTATGAATGAGGTCTTGAAAGAATTTTTGGGTAAGTTTGTCATTGTTTACCTAGATGATATTATGATCTTTAGTAAGACATTGGAGGAGCATCTAATGCATATTCGTAGGGTTTTGGAGAAGATGAGGGAAGAAAAATTGTTGATTAATTTGAAGAAGTGCAGTTTTGTGAAGAAGGAGTTAGTGTATATGGGATTTGTAGTTTCAGCAGAAGGACTGAAAATGGAACTAGAGAAAGTGTAGTCTATCCTAGAATAGCCTACTCCAAGGAGTGCTACTGAGGTAAGATCATTTCATGGTTTGGCTAGCTTTTACAGAAACTTTATCAGAAGTTTTAGCAGTATTTGTGGTCCCTTGACTGAAACAATGAGAGGGGATAGGAAAAAGTTTAAGTGGACTAAAGGGGCTAAGAAGAGTTTTGAACTGTTAAAATAAAAAGTTATAGAACAACCTGTTTTAGCACTTCCTAATTTTAATAAGGTGTTTAAAATAGACTCTGATGCTAGTGGTACTGGAATAGGAGCTATTTTGAGCCAAGAAGGTAAACATGTTGCATATTTTAGTGAGAAGTTAAATGATTCCAAGAGAAAATATTATGTTTATGATCAGGAATTTTATACTATAATTCAAGCATTGAAAAAGTGGAGACACTATCTACTTACTAAGGAGTTTGTTTTGTATATTGATCATCAAGCTTTGCAATATTTGAATAGTCAAGGAAATTTGAATCAAAGACATTTGAAATGGGTTGAATTTTTGTAGAGTTACACATTTTTTTTGAAACACAGGAGTGGAAAGTCTAACAAAGTTGCAGATGCTCTTAGAAAAAGGCAAATTTTGCTAATAGAGATGCAGATCGCGGTGGTTGGGTTCAAGGAACTCAAGAATTTGTATCCAGAGGATCCTGATTTTTGTGAAGCTTGGAAAGCTTGTATAGAACCTGTTACTCTAGACATAACAAAGTGGCTGGACTTCATCATTCAGGATGAAATGTTATTCAGAGGGAGCCAGTTGTGCATTCTACAAAGTTCTATGAGGGAGAATCTCATCAAGGAGAGGCATAGCGGAGGATTGGCTGGACATTTTGGTTGAGATAAAACCCTTGCTCTAGTTAGCGAGAATTATCATTGGCCACAGTTGCAGCAAGATATCAAGAAGTTTGTACAGAGTTGTAGAGTATGTCAAATGGAAAAAGGAGCAAATCAGAATACAAGATTGCATCAGCCATTACCTGTACTAGAGAAGCCTTGGGAGGATATCAGTATGGAATTTGTTCTTGGTTTACCAAGGACTCAGTGGGGACATGATTCAATTTTTGTGGTGGTTGACAGTTTTCAAAGATGGCACATTTCATTCCCTGTAAGAAGACTAATGATGCTATTCATGTGGCTGAATTTTTTTTCAAAGGAGTGGTGAGACTACATGGTCTGCCAAAGAGTATAGTTTTAGATTGAGACACTAAGTTTGTTGGATATTTCTCATGCACATTGTGGAAGAAGTTGAAGAAAAACTTGAAGTTCAGCTCATCGCATCATCCACAAACTGATGGATAGACAAAGGAGGTGAATAGGAGTTTGGTAAATTTGCTGAGATGTTTGGTTGGAGATAAGCCAATAGGTTGGAATTTGATTTTACCACAGCAAGAATTTGCATAGAATAATTCTATCAATAGGAGCACTATTAAATCACCTTTCTAGATTGTATTTGGAAGTAGTCCCAGAAATGCTTCAGAGTTGAGGAAGATAGATAAAGGAGAGATAAGTAGTGTTGAAGCTAAAGATTTTGTAGAACATTTGAAGAACATCCATGAGGAGGTGAGGAAGCACATTACCAAGATTAATCCACAATATAAAGCTAAGGCAGATGAGAGAAGGAGGCATAAAGAATTTTAGGTTGGGGATGAAGTCATGGTTCATTTTTGGAAGGAGCGATTTCCAGTTGGTACATATAAAAAGTTGAAAATGAAGAAGTTTCCAGGCCATGTAAGATACTGAAGAAGCATGATTCATGAAATGCTTATGAGGTAGAATTGCCTACTGAGTTGAATATTTCACTATTATTTAACATTGCAGATTTGACAGAGTACCATGAAGGGGGTGTTGAAGGCG
Organism: Thuja plicata; assembly: GCA_018584345.1. NCBI lineage: Eukaryota > Viridiplantae > Streptophyta > Pinopsida > Cupressales > Cupressaceae > Thuja > Thuja plicata. The sequence goes on along the minus strand of MU225113.1, from coordinate 130,182 downwards.
AGGTCATGGAAGTACAATGGAGTATTCCAGCTACTACTTTAGCTACCAAGGAGATTGAAGATATACTAGATAGTCATGTTGGCAGAAGCACAAGGAACATGACATATGAAGAGTATCTGGTCAAAAGAAGAGGATGACCTCTAGAAGATTCATCATGACTAACAAAGGAGGAGGTTGACCATCTTGGTTTTCCTCTGCACACCTGAGACATGACAGGGTCACTTCCCAAATTACCCAGGGTGTCTAATGCAGGAGCATCTTGGGTGTAAGGGCAATCTTGCATCACCCAAACATATGTGTTTTCTATTCAATAAGGGATATTTTGTACAAAGCTTCTATTTTTGGAAACTTTCTATTTTTAGTAAGTTGGCCATTTGAACTCAGAATGTTCTAACTTTTCAGGTGAAGGATCATCTTAGTCATATAAACATGCCAATTGAGTTTCATTGCCATAGCATCTATATTGGCGAAGTTATTAAGGATTTATTGTTGAGATTTTAGGGTGAAAAACCTTTGAGCTCAATTTTCAGGACCTTAGAGGCTCTAGATCGAGGTCAAACCCCCAACTGACTAGCACTTTGCATGTCAACCACTGTAGATTGCGATCTCCCCTTTCCAAAAAGTGGTTATAATAGCCAATCAGAGCTATGGTTCAAAAGTTATGGCTTCTGAAAGTTGGGCTACCTAATCTCATATTTTGTAAATATTTAAAGCCGACCCTTTTGTAATAAAAGTGAAAAATAATTAAATGCTAAGGGTAGTTGGCCTTAATGGCTAGATTTATGGAACCTTCTCGGGCGGTGGAAAATTTCCTATTTAAGGAAGGCCCATAGTTTTTTCTAGGGCAGTTCGGGGTGGTTATTGGAGGCTTTGTCCTATAGATTATTGTAAGCAATGCCCATTTGGCTTTTGATATTGTAATTTTGAAGTTTTTAATTCCATATTTGTGGAGCCAATAAGAAGCCAATTTTATGTTCTTGCAAATTTCTATTGTTTCTCTCTATTTCTATTGTGTATTTGTGGTATTAAGGGGATTCCCCTTTATCATTGATGGAATACACATTCTCTGTCTCTTATCACAACCACAAAAAACATGATCAAAAACCCTAAATCTCTGTTTATCATCCCTTTAAATAGTTTTTCTTAAGTCGGTTAAACATTAAAAAAATCTACAAGTCATCTGGCAATTTTGACTTAACTCATGAAACTCTGTGTCAATAAATATTCACATGTCAGCCCAAAAAATGTAATACCAAAATTTAATACATTAAATCACCATTAACTTAACCACCTTAACCATCTGATCATCAAGTTCCAATCAATAACTCAACCAGTTCACATAGAACAATCACCAAAAAAATTTCACACACTATTGACTTAACCATCATGGTTGTAAATCTATACTCCTCTCATCATAATAATACTCTAGTAATGATTTCATCTCCCAATATTCTCACCATCTTAAGCACTACTCAAAACTCAAAATTTTTACTATCTTCCTACTCATCGATCAAAACAATTAGCATATTTGCTTCACCTATTCATCATGTCAATCGGTTAGGGTAACCTATTCATGAGAAATAATAGAATTAATAGGCTCACATCAATAACAAACTTAAACTCATCATTTCTCCTCCAAAATTCATCATAATCCCAACAATTTCCCCCTTTGCAATTGATGGAAACACATCTGCCAAAATAGATATAGAACAATAGTCAATATAATTATTAGCAATTTACATTACTCTACATTGTATAGTGATCATTTCCCCAGCTATATTTTAACCATACTGATCATATACCAATTACTTCCCCTTTCGCTGAATTTCTAGATATTACTCCCTCTTTGACAACAATGACAAAAGTACAAAGTTAGCTTAAAAAATGAAATGTTTAGAGATGATAGCTTGTCAAAAACCTCTCTATAATTTTATTTTGCAATATCTAATGAATTCTCCCATAATTTCTACAAATTTATAATTGCTTTAATATGTTCATGCAAAATAGAATCTAACTCTTGCATGGATTCAATTTTACTCATATTAGGTAATCCAAGTGTTACCTCTTCTTTTGTAATATTTGTTGCATAACATCAAGTGTAGGAATCAAACAACTCTGCAACTCTAACAATGTTGTTATCCTCTTGTCTTTTTCTCCTTGAATTTTTTTCAACTTGTGATTTATCACATTAACTTGTGATCCATTGGCTATAAATGGGTGTGTAATAGGATCAAAACTAGAAATCAAATATTTAAGCTCCCACTGAGATTAATTTCTCTTAAGCTCCTTGAATCTTGAGTAATAAATGAATAAAGAGAAACTTTGGCTAATAAATTATCAGCTTCCTTCAAATTTTCCTTTGCCTGATTCACTTGAACTTTAAGTTTTCCTTTGTCTGATGCAATGGTTTTCATCAACTTCTCAGTCTACTTCTTCTCCTACTCCAACTTAGCTCTATTCATAGGTGCATCCTCCAAGCTTCAAAATTTTTTAGTAATAGCACTGACCAAAGTATCTATTTGTTCAATTTTAGGAGCATTTAGATCAAATCAAACTTCTGGTACAAGATCAGATAAAATATCTTGAGCTGTCTCTAATTCTTGAGCTTGTCTCTTCTCAGATCTTAGTTAGTCTATTTTTTTCTTTCAACTTAAGTATGTGTGATATTATCATTAGTCACTGGGACTCATTGTAGAAACATCAAGTGGTCTTTCAATTACCTCAAAATCTTCATCTTCAAGATCATCCCTAGTTTCTTCCTCGTGAACATCAATATAATTGTTCTTTAACTTAGAACTAAAAATCTCACCAAGATTCAATTTTATTTTCACTAAATGTGCTTCTACATCAGATTGATCTTTATTTTCAATATAACCAGCCTCTCCAAATGTAGTAGTATAATTAGGTACAAAACCTATATAGTATTATCCTTATGTCCTCAATCTTTATCTTTCACATCTGCAATATCAACATTAGGATCTTGTTGTGGTGTAGTAGAAGAAAAATTACCTATAATATCATCAATTGCTTGTTCATTAGAACCAAGTTATTCTACTATAACTTCCTATTGATTAGTTTATTCTAGTTTGTGTTCTTTCAATTTCTCCTTCATGATGATAATTGTATCATCATGTACTACATGAGATTCACGAATAAGTATCTTGCATACTCTATCTCTTGTTTTAAATCTAGGTCTCATTCCCTCAACTAAAAGCTTTACATCTTAAATAGGTAATTTAGGCTTCAATATAATTAATGTTTGCTCCATCATTTCTCTATATTTCCTCAAATAATATCTCAATCTCACCTCACTCTTCTTGTATAGTTAATTAGGTCTAGTCTTGTGTAATTCACTGAGTCCTCTACAAAAAATATGTAAACTATAAACAATAGAATCTTCAATCTTTTTTTTATCTGCATCATCAAATTTATCATAACATCAGATTGTATCAATTACACCACCATACTCCCTAGTACTCTCTATAGTGATATCTACTATCAAAATGCTGAAATTTTTAGGATTTAATGATTCATCAGTTGTCATACCAACCACTTTATATTTCTTCCCACTAGCCTTCAACTCTACTTGATCTTTATTTGAATCAATTTTAGGTTCATCTTCTTCAGCAGTAGACTTCTTTTTCCTTTTTCTCTTAGACTCTTTATAACCTTGAGTAATTCCTTTCTTCCTTTTATAGGTTCTTTTCACTATCTGAGGTGTCTTTTATGCTTTCTTCTCCTTCTCTTTCAATTTTGAACTCCTAGTAGTTCTACCTATTGTGTTACTGGATGTAGGATTTACAACCTCTACATAAAATTTTTGTGCTACAACAACAAAAGTGCATGCTTGTTTAGTTTCAAATTTCTTCCTAATTTTACTCATCATATACTTTGTCATACCACTTTGGCTGGCTAAGTTATCAAAATGTTTCCTCACTCTTCTCTCTATCAAAGGTGAAATCAACTATGAATGAATATTCAAATAGGTCTCTTCATAGGTACTCAACCTAGCTGTACTGACATCAATTAGTTTGGATAATAAATCAGCAGCATGAAGTGTCACAATATCATCATCAACTTCATAATCCATTAGTAAAGACCAAGATGTTCATGGTTGTAATACCTAGAACTTGCATGTATCGGTATGCACAATGAAACATATATCATTCTTGTATTTATCTAAGTTACACCAGTTCAAATATGTTCCCTCTCATTCATGTATTTTTATAAATCGTTAAAATAACCACACATAGCACTGTGGAAGGTATTTCGTAACATCCTTATGCATTGTTTGATTTGCACTACTGTAGGTCTATCGATTGACCATTGAATCTAACGAATTCTAGGAAAATGATTATGCAAATGGAAGAATATACATACCACTATTGAACCATACTTGAATTCACGTTTCTAGTCTTTCTTGATTGTTTCAAGACTTGGCCTCTCATAATCTGAGATAGGTTTTATTAAGAATTTTATTTAATAATCTGATAAGATGCATGTATGCCTCCACCGGGCACATTTTCCAATTGACTCGATTGATAAAATTTGTAACCAATCACCATTCAATAAAACTTCACTTTAGAATCTTCAAATTCATTGATAGTTATAGCATGTTGATCTTTCTTAGAACTTGTAAGACGAGTAACCTACCCAGCTGGAATAGTTGTTATAACAAGTACATGAATAGTCACACACAGTCCAGTCACTACTTGGATAATTTCCTTGGTAATCTTTTGCGGTCTCTCAAGCTATGGAAGTTGATCATGGACTTGAATCACAACATATCTAATCCAATTAGTTTCAAAATCATCCGGTAGGTTAGCAATATATGCAAAACCCTTATCAGTCAAATTCTTGTGCTCGTCCTTCAGATCAACTCCATCACATAGTACATGAAATCCATCGACTATAGCACTATAACCAAGCACTTGAATTTTTCAATTTGTAAAGGATCTCACATCTTGGGTTAATAGTACACCATGGGGTATTGAAGATAGGGCACCAACAAGATCATTCTCTTCCACCTTTAAAGGATGTAACTTGAAAAAAATCATGGCTCATTAGTGATCTCAACTAACACAAGTGTTTCCTTGATGCTAACAATGATCTTTTCACAATAGAACCTTTGAAACATGGAGATACTGCTTAAACTTGTTGTTAGTGTTCTTCACACATTGCTTCAATTCAAGCATGAAAAAAAATCTCCATTCTACAATCATTTTGTAAACACTTATAAATCACTTAGCTTATGATCTCAAATACACTTCTTGTCTCATAGAATGTAAAGTGATAAATTAACTTCACTTTTTCCTCTATAATGTCTCAATTCCAAGCAATAAATGCAAATAGTCAAATAATAACCTTAACTGGTCACAACAATTATAAACATCAAAGTCACTATGCCATAATCAAAATATTATGTGGACGTGTAGAAGCTCATGTAATACAATATATCTCATTATATTATTACATGACATCATTAGACATCTAAATATGTTGATCAATCTTATAGCGCACATAAACTTAGGGGATAGGTTATAGATCTTGCTTGTTTTTCTCTGCCTAAGCCAATAACTTTGACTTATTTAGATGATGAAGTCTGGACATTTACTGATGTAGTGTATTTCTCTATTATTTTAGAATAATTAAATTCTCCTTTCTTTACCTATGTATCCTTCATCTCCTTCTTGATTAATTCAACATTTGCAACCTTCTTGCCTTTATCATTATCGGGCCTATTCATTGGTTAACCTCAAGTGTTGTTCATCTTCGGTCTCCAAGATCTAGTAAGATATACAACCTTAATGTAATTGAAAAATGCCATGTTAGTTTTTCTCCAAGGTCAAACATTACATATATCGGTTCTCATCCTACAATTCACTGTTGTGTGTCCAAAGTTGTGAAAAAAAATTGGTAAAATTGAATTGTCTCTCCCTTTGGTAAGGGTTGCTTCGATTTACAGATGACCTTACAATGTTGATTCTATCACTACACTCAATATCCTTATGACCATACTTGTTACAGTAATTAAAATTACCTTGAAAATCATTTGATTTAGCATTGTAACCAACCGATCTACCAAAAGAATTTTCAAACCTAGGAAAAAATGGACTAGGTTTCAACCAAAAAACATTAGCAGTATGTCCTTCCTTATGAGAGTTGAAACATATAGGTCTATAATTCCTCTTACCAGGTTTGTCTTTTCACCTTAGGTTTATTCTTCTCTTCTACATGAGTTTTCTTAGTACCAGATGACTCACCGACTTCAAATTTGGAAAAACCTATTTCTAGTTTATCACCATTTCTCATTTGTTTTGAGAGTTGTTCATCAAGTTTAGGATAACTCTTGTTGAACTTATCCAATAGTTCATTAGCATTCTTCAACCCTTCTTTCAGCTTTGTATTCTCATCTCTCAGATGTTCATTCTCAATTATGGTATTGACATTTTCTTCATTAGTCTCAGGGTAAGGGCAAGAAGTTGAGTGCCAATTCCGCGGAAGTCTTGTGGGATTGAAAATGACCACTAGAAACGAGCACCCATTTTGAAAAAAAAGGGCACCCGTCTTAGGCTCGGACACCCGATCCAAAATTCAAAAAATAGGTACCCATTTTTTTTCAAAACGGGTACCCTTTTTTTTCAAAAAAGGTGCCCGTTTCTTAAATTTTTTTTTTTTAAAAAAAAAAAAATCATTTTTTTATGCCGATTTATTACATTTAAGAAATGGGTACACGTTTTTAAACGTGTGCCCATTTTTTAAAATTAAAATTTACCGAACCACCATTTGCATTGGATTTCGGTTTGGGACAGGTTTGGTGGGACCAAGCCTATGCTTGGACTTCCAAAATAATGGCTAAGGCATTTGAACACCAGATTTCTGTCTTGCCATAATTTTTTGAGGGTCTTCCTAATTGAATTTTTTGATGAAAATAAAACCCATTAGAGATCTTATTGTCTAGATTTCAAAAATATAAATTTTATAGTGATATGATAAATTTTACTATTTATACAATATTTAATAATCAAAAGTGGTACCTAAACTTAAAATAGTAAGGTTCACTAAAACTTTAATAACTTTTTTGATTTTAGGTTTTTGAAAAAATGAATTATATGTGACCAATCTACATAGAATTCTATTCAAAATTTTAAAAAAAATTCTCAAAAAGGTGAAATTTTCATCAAATTATGGTAGTCGTACACAAGAGGTTTTGAAAATTTACTTTATAGTCAATTAAAAATTAATAAAAAAAATATTCAATTAAAAGAATATATATATATTCTGACCAATCTTTGATGTGTTAGGTACCTTCCCCCAAAAGGATTTAGAAAAATTCATTTATTTACTTCAAAATAGGCTGGTCGTACACATGCGGGGTATGGTCCTGAAACAGGCATTTTGAAAAAGAGGTTTTAAACATGCCTACTAAATATATTTTCTACTATGTGGGTATTTAAATAAATTACATATTTGAAAAATAGACTCTGAGCACTACATTTTCTATTAGTGGATTTTTTTGATATTCAATCTCTAAGTG
>MU225113.1:111599-122595 GCA_018584345.1 Thuja plicata | reverse complement strand
GGATTTTTTTGATATTCAATCTCTAAGTGCCTCAAATTTTGACATCAATTGATAAACAACTTGAAAATCAGGGAAAACACTTCCACTTTTTGCCCAAAAAGTGGACTCAACTTCTTGCTGGCACCCCTCATGTAGGTGTTCCCTCAATGTATAAATTTCCTGCTCAGATCTATAAAGCTCATCCACCTTAGCTACTAGGGTTTCATCTTTGTCTTTTAGGGAATCCTTAACAAGTTTCTAAGCTTCTTTTGCATCTCTCCTTGATTCTATCTCTTCACCCATTCTTAATAAGATGTTTTCCAACTCTTTTTGCATGTTTTTATTTTCTCAGTTCACCTTTTCAAGCCTCTTGTGCATATCCTTGTTATCCTTGGCAAGCTTCTCCTTCTCTGAAGTTACATCTTCAGCTACAAATTCATCAGTTCCACTTTTCTCAAAAAGCTACTCAATAAGATCTTTCCTTTTATTTAATTGTTCTAGAAGATCCCGTCTCTTACCCCTAGATATCTTCAACTACTTTTTAAGTTTCTCAATCATGTCCTCAGTCTGAATAAGTTTTCTTCTATAAAACCTTTTATCTCGCTTAAGGATCTCTCCCAAGTTGTTAGCCTTCATCAAGGGCACTAATTTATGATACCAATTATTAATATATAGAAGTAGTGAGAGGGGGGTGAATCAGTGAAAAAAAACATGTACTAATTCAACAAAAGATCTGATTAAGATTCTTAGTAACTTCCACAAAACCAAACAAGTAATTGTAACTATACAATAGAAGTAAAGTAATTCAATCAACCACAAAGCATAAACCATAACACCATTATTTTTATCATGGAAACTATTGTAAGAGGGAAAACCATGGTGGGGATGAAACCCACAAACCCTCTTCACTATAGTATAAAATAGCTTCCATGTTAGGAGCTTACAATAACCTATTAAGGGCTCACCTGGTTAAGAGTGAATAGTACCTTGTTAGAAGTACAATGAGATCTGTTAAGATCTACCTCTCTAGAGGATTTTGAAATCCTTCTTATAAGTCACCTTGTTAGAGAATTTAAAAAATAAGATCTCTTAGGATCCACCCTATTAAGGGATATAAACTTGCTAACCTATTATAGTTATCCTTAAGCAATGAACTCAGTTTGGTGATCTAGAATGACACTGCTTGCATGTAAGGTCCAATTTAGTCTTTGAGATTATTGATGCAATAAGAAGTCTCTATCTATTATCATAACCACTAAAAACATGATCAACAACCTTAAATCTCTTATTTGGAATCCCTTTAAATAGTTATTCTTAAGTCGGTTAAACATTAAAAACAATCCACAGTTCATCCCTCAATTTTGACTTAACTCATTAAAATTTGTGTCAATAAATATTCACATGTCATCCCAAAAATTTAATATGAACATTTAATAAAAAATAATCATTAACTTAACCTCCTTAACCATCTGATCAACAAGAACCAATCGGTAACTAAACAGGGTCACTTAGAACAATCACCAAAAAACTAATTTTCACACACTATTGAGTTAACTATTGCGATCATAAATCTATAGTCCTTTAATCATAATAAGAATCTCATAATGATCTCATCTCAAAATATTATCACCTTCTCAAGCACTACTCATAATTCAAAAGTGTTACTGTCTTCCTACTCATCGATTAGAACACTTAGCATATATGCTTTACCTATTCATCCTGTCATTCGGTTAGGGTAACCTACTCATCAAAACTAATAGAGTTAATAAGATGACATCAATGAAAAAATTAAACTCATCATTTCTCCTCTAAAATATCCAAAATTCATCAGAAAGACAACAATGTAAATATATTCAAAACAAAAGTCTCAAGAACTTTTAGGTGCTTCCAAACATGAAAACACCATTCACATAACATCTTCATATAATGAAAATGAATAACAATAACATCATCTCAGAAATGAAACCTAGATACAACCAACGAGTGAACCCACAATAGTGGGTTACACTTTTTTGGAGGAAGTAATTCCTCACAAAATCCACAAGGGGGAGAATTTAGTCAAGTACTTTCGATAGAAAGTACCTGATTGTTTCGATCAAAACATTCTTAGTTTCAATCGAAACTACCTTTTTTGCTTAGTTTCAATCGAAACTAACTCAGTTTCGATCGAAACTAAGTTAGTTTTGATTGAAACTAACTAATAAAAATATTACTATATTTTTTACCCATATGCATGTTAAATTAAGAAAGTACTTTCGATAGAAATTAGTTTTGATCGACACTAATTAGTTTCAATCAAAACTACTTTTATCGAAAGTACTTTCTATCGAAACCCTCTAAATAGAGGCCATTTGCAGATGCTAACAAAAATCTATAGTTTCATGGATTCGGGGCTCAAGCATGGGGATCAAATGGAAGAATAGGGAGACATCCTTTTGCACCACACAAGCGCTCTGAACAAGCTTTCTAACGAATATAGATTTGATAGTTTTTAAATTAATTAGGTCAATGTTTTTTAATGTGCATCAAATGTAGGTTTTTTATCCAATATAAACCTCCAAGTTTGACATTCAATTAAAAATAGTTGAAAAGAGAATATTTTTTTTCAAAAATAATAGTGCCGTCCAGCTTCGAGTCTACTTTCTATCAATTTTTTTTTTTAATTTTGATAAATAAACAACAAGTTATAAGATATGCAGTCAAGGTATGTCGAAATTACAGTTTACTCTACTTAAAAAATTCATAAAGTATGCAATGATCATGATAATGTCGTCAAAACAATTTCATGGCCTCCGTATGGATGTTACAAAACCAAATTTGAAAGAAGGGCATTGATATCTATTTTAGAAAAAAATTTATGCTTTATGAAGTCAAAGTAAATTTTTGAAAGTGATGTTTTCAGAAACATAGCAATTTTAGAGGGAGATAATAAAACCATTCAAATAAATTCAAAAAAAAAAAAAAAAAAATTATATTTAGAATCTAGACAGAAAATCCTAAAAGACTCTAGTTTACTTCATCTTCTAATTTCAAACGGTTTAACAACAACATGCATCTGAATCTGAATTTTTTTTTTCAAAATGTAGACTTCAATGTCGTTTTAGGCAAAAACGTTTAACTCACTATTTTGGGATCACCCCGATATCATGATGAACCAACATCCACTGCACAAGTCACAGGGTATGTGAAAAATCTCAATATCAAGTATAATGCAATAATCCAAGAATATCCCAACTAATACAATGATACATAATACAAGATAAGAAAGATAAGATAAAGTCTCCAACAATGAATAATAATAAGGTACAATAGCATCAAGGATAATCCAAGTATAAATTCACAAATGTTGGATCTTAATGGTAATAAGAATCAGTACCACCCAACCCCATGGAACAAAATACCCACTCCCATCGTGCTTAGTAGATAACAAAAGACCCCACTCGGATAGAAGAACCAAAGAAGGCATTGAAAACTAAGCAAGGGGATCCTGATAGCTCTAACTTAGAACTAAAACTCTCACCAAGAATCAATTTTATTTTCACTGAATGTGCTTCTACATCAGATTCATCTTTATTTTTAGTATAATGAGCCTGTCCAAATATAGTAGTATAATTAGGTATCAACACCTATATAGTATTATCCTTACGTCCTTCATCTTTATTTTTCACATCTACAATATCAAAATTAGGATCTTGTTGTGGTGCATTAGAAGAAAAATTACCTATAATATTATCAATTACTTTTTCAGTAGAACCAAGTTCTTCTACTGTAACTTCCTATTGATTAGTTTCTTCTAGTTTGTGCTCTTTCAATTTCTCCTTCATGGTGATAATTGTCTCATCATGTACTGCATGAGATTCATGAATAAGTATCTTGCATACTCTATCTCTTGTTTTAAATCTAGGTCTCATTGCCCCAACTAAAAGCTTTACATCTTAAATAGGTAATTCACGCTTCAATATGATTAAGGTTTTCTCCACCATTTCTCTATCTTTCCTCAAAGAATCTCTCAATCTCACCTCAATCTTCTTGTATAGTTAATTAGGTATAGTCTTATGTAATTCACTGAGTCCTGTAAAAAAATATGTAAACTGTAAATAATAGAATCTTCAATTTTTTTTTATTTGCATCATCAAATTTATCATAACATCAATTTGGCTCAATTACACCACCATACTTCCTAGTACTCTCTGTAATGATATCTACTATCAAAATTCTGAAATTTTTAGGATTTAATGACTCATTAGTTGTCATATCAACCACTTTAGATTTATTCCCACTAGCCTTCAACTCTACTTGATCTTTATCTGAATCAATTTTAGGTTCATCTTATTCAGTAGTAGACTTCTTTTTCCTTTTTCTCTTAGACTCTTTATAACCTTGACTAATTCCTTTCTTCCTTTTATAGGTCCTTTGCACTATCTCATGTGTCTTTTATACTTCCTTCTCCTTCTCTTTCAATGTTGAACTCCTAGTAGTTCCACCTATTTCCTTACTCAATTTAGGAGTTGCAACCTCTACATAAAAAATTTGTTCTACAACAACAAAATTTCATACTTGTTTAGTTTCAAATTTCTTCCCAATTTTATTCATCATCTACTTTGTCATACCACTTTGTTTGGCTAAGTCATCAAAAATTTTCCTCACTCTTCTCTCTATCAAAGGTGCAATCAACTATGAATGAATTTTCAAATAGGTCTCTTCATAGGTACTAAACCTAGCTGTAGTGACATCAATTAGTTTGGATAATAAATCATCAGCATGAAGTGTCACAACATCATCATCAACTTCATAATCCATTAGTAAAGACCAAGAACATCTTGGTTGTAATACCTACAACATGCATGTATTGGTGTCCACAATGAAACATATATCATTCTTGTATTTATCTGAGTTATACCAGTTCAGATTTGTTCCCTCTCATTCATCTATTTTTAAAAATCCTTAAAATAACCACACATAGCACTATGGAAGTTATTTCCTAACATCCTTATGCACTATTTGATTTTCACTACTACAGGTCTATCGGTTGACCATTGAATCTGACCAATTCTAGGAAAATGATTATGCAAATAGAAGAATATACATACCACTATTCAACCATACTTGAATTAATGTTTCTAGTCTTTCTTGATTGTTTCCATATTCACAAAGAAATGGCCTCTTATAACATCAGATAGGTCATATAGAGAATTTTCTTTAATAATATGATAATATGCATGTATGCCTCCACTAGGTACATTGTTCAATTGACTCGATTGATAAACTTTGTAACCAATCACCACTGAATAAAACTTGACTTTAGAATCTTCAAATTCGTTGATAGTTACATCATGCTAATCTTTCTTAGAATTTGTAAGATGAGTGACCTATCCAAATGGAATAGTTAGATTATAACAAGTAAATCACTGATCACACACAGTCCAGTCACTACTTGGTTAATTTCCTTGGTAATCTTGTGTAGTCTGTCTAGCTATGGAAATTGATCATGGGCTTGAATCACAACATATCTAATGCAATCAGTTTCAAAATCTCGGGTAGGTTAGCAATATGGGAAAAACCCTTATCAGTCAAATGCTTGTGCTCATCCTTCATATCAGATCCATCACATAGTACATCAAATCCTTCGACTATGGCACTATGACCGAGCTCTTCAATTTTGAAATTAGTAAAGGATCTCACATCTTGGGTTAACCAAATGCCACGGGGTATTGAAGATAGGGAACCAACTATATGATTCTCTTCCACCTTTAAAGGATGTAACTTGAAAAAAATCTCAGCTCATCAGTGATCTAAACTAGCACAAGTGTTTCCTTGATGCTAACAATGATCTTTTCACAACAAAACCTTTGCAACACAGAGATACCACTTAAACTCATTACTAGTGTTCTTCACACATTTCTTCACTTCAAGCATGAAAAAAATTAGCCATTCTACAATCACTTTGTAAACACTTATAAATAACTTGGCTTATTCTCTCAAATGAACTTCTTGTCTCGTAGAATGTAAAGTCACAAATGAACTTCACATTTTCCTTTATAATGTCTCATTTCCAAGTAATAAATGTAAATAGTCAAATAATAACCTTAACCAGTCACAACAATGAGAAACATCAAAGTCACTATGCCATAATCAAAATATTATGTGGATGCATAAAATTTAATGTAATATAATATACCTCATTATATTCTTTCATGACATCATTAAGCATCTAAATATGCTGATTAATGTTACTATGCACATAAACTTAGGGGATAGGTTATAGATCTTACTTGTGTTTCTCCCCCTAAGCCAATAAGTTTGACTTTTTTAGATGTTTAAGTCTGGACATTTCTCGATGTAGTGTATTTCTCTATAATTTTAGAAGTATTCAATTCTCCTTTCTTTACCCATGTATCCTTCATCTACTTCTTGATTACTTCAACATTTGAAACCTTCTTTCCTTTATCATTATCAAGCCTATTCATTGGTTAACCTCAAGTGTTGTTCATCTTTGGTCTCCAAGTTCTAGTAAGATGTACAACCTTAATGCAATTTAAAAATTCCATGTCGGTTTTTCTCCAAGGTCCAACATTACCTTTACTAGTTCTCATCCTAAAATTCACTGTTGTGTGTCCAAAGTTTTGAAAAAAGAAAAAGGTAAAATTGAATTGTCTCTCCCTTTAGTAAGGGCTACTTCAGTTTACAGATGGCCTTACAATGTTGATTCTAGCCCTGCAGTCATTATCCTTATGACCATACTTGTTACAATAATAACAATTACCTTGAAAATCATTTGATCTAGCATTGTAACCAACCGATGTAGCAAAATAATTTTCAAACTTAGGAACAAATGGACTAGGTTTCAACCAACAAAAATTAGCAGTATGTCCTTCCTTATGAGAGTTGAAACATACAAGTCTATAATTCCTCTTACAAGGATTATTGTTTTTACCTTAGGTGTACTCTTCTCTTCGCATGAGTTTTCTTAGTACCAGATGACTCACCGACTTCAAATTTGGAAAAAGATATTCCTAATCTTTCACCATTTCTCATTTTTTTAGAGTTGTTCATCAAGTTAAGGAGAACTCTGGTTGAACTTATCCACCAGGTCATTAGTATTCTTCAACTCTTCTTTCAGCTTTTCATTCTTGTCTCTCAGATGTTCATTCTCAATTATGATATAGACATTTTCTTCATTAGTCTCATGTAGGTGTTCCCTCAATGTATAAATTTCCTTCTCAAATCTGTAAAGCTCATCCACCTTAGCTGCTAGGGTTTCATCTTTGGCTTTTAGATAATCCTTGACAACTTTATAAGCTTCTTTTGCAGCTCTCCTTGCTTCTATATCTTCACCCATTTTTAATGAGATGTTTTCCAACTCCTTTTGCATGTTTTTATTTTCTTGGTTCACCATTTCAAACATACTTTGTATATCCTTGTTATCCTTGGCAAGCTTCTCCTTTTTCGAAGCTACATCTTCAACTACAGATTCATCAGTTCAACTTTTCTAACAAATATATTCAATAAGATATTTCCTTTTATTTAATTGTTCGATAATATCCTGTCTCTTACCCCTAGAGATCTTCAACTTATTTTTAAGTTTCTCAATCATGTCCTTAGTCTGAACAAGTTGTCTTCTATAATTTTTTTTTTATCTCCCAAGTTGTTAGACTTTGTCAAGGGTGCTGATTTATGATACCAATTATTAATATATAGAATTAGTGAGAGGGGGGTGAATCAGTGAAAAAAAACATGTACTAATTCAAAAAAAGATCTAATTAAGATTTTTAATAACTTCCACAAAACCAAACAAGTAACTGTAACTATGCAATAGAAGTAAAGTAATTCAATCAACCACAAAGCATAAACCATAACACCATTATTTTTATTTTGGAAACTCTTTTAAGAGGGAAAACCATGGAATGGATGAAACACACAAACCCTCTTCACTTTAGTAAAAAATATTTTCAATGTTAGGAGCTTACAATAACCTATTAAGGGCTCACCTGGTTAAGAGTGACTAGTACCTTGTTATAAGTACAATGAGATATGTTAAGATCTACCTCTCAAGTGGATTTTGAAATCCTTCTTATAAGTCACCTTGTTATAGGATTTAAAAAATAAGATCTCTTAGGATCCACCCTATTAAGGGCTATAAGCTTGCTAACCTATTATAGTTAGCCTTCAACAATGAACTCAATTTGCTGATCTAGAATTACACTGCTTGCATGTAAGGTCCAATTTAGTCTTTGAACTATTGATACAATACACAGTCTCTATCTTATATCACAACCACAAAAAAAATGATCAAAAACACTAAATATGTTATTTAGCATCCCTTTAAATAGTTTTTCTTAAGTTGGTTAAACATTAAAAACAATCCATAATTCGTCCCTCAATTTTGACTTAACTCATTAAAATTTGTTTCAATAAATCTTCACATGTCATCCCAGAAATTTAATACCAACATTTAATACAAAAATCATCATTAACCTAACCTCCTTAACCATCTCATCAACAAGAACCAATCGGTAACTAAACCAGTTCACATAGAACAATCACCAAAAACCTAACTTTCACACACTAATGAGTTAACTATCATGATCATAAATCTGTAGTCTTTTAATCATAATAAGAATCTCGTAATGATCTCATCTCAAAATATTCTCACCATCTCAAGCACTACTCATAATTCAAAAGTGTTTATGTCTTCCTACTAACCGATTAGAACACTTAGCATATATGCTTTACCTATTCCTCTTTCCAATCAGTTAGGGTAACCTATTCACCAAAACTAATAGAGTTAATAATATGAAATCAATCAAAAAATTAAACTCATCATTTCTCCTCTAAAATATCCAAAATCCATCAGAAAGCCAAAAATGTAAATATATTCAAAACAAAAGTCTCAAGAACTTTAAGGTGCTTCCAAACATGAAAAAACCATTCATATAACATCTTCATATAATGCAAATAAATAACAATAACGTCATCTCAAAAATAAAACCTAGATATAATCGATATCATGATGAACCAACATCCACTGCACAAGTCACAGGGTATGTGACAAAACTCAATATGAAGTACAATGCAATAATTCAAGAATATCCCAACTAATACAATGATACATAATACAAGATAAGAAAGATAAGATAAATTCGCCAACAATGAATAGTAAGAAGGTACAATAGCATCAAGGATCATCCAAGTATAAAGTCATGAATGTTAGATCTTAATGATAATAAGAATCAGTACCATCCGACCCCATGGAACAAAATATCCACTCCCACCGTTCTTAGGAGATAACAAAAGACCCCACTCAGATAAAAAAACCAAAGAAGGCATTGAAAACTAAGCAAGAGGATCCTGATAGCTCTCTAACTCAAGGGAAACTGACACATGTAGGAAACATAGATTGTCTATAGGAAGGTGTCATCATATATATCTATCCCTTAACTCTCTTCCTTGTAGTCCTACTGGACCTCGACACTTAAGTGACCATGTACAGTATCAATGAATCCTTAACCAAATGAAGCTATTACCTATGCCATAACCATACCTTGCAGGGTAACAAGCATCATCTCATCCTCCATCTTAGCCTAAAAATAACTCAAGCATGGGTGAGGTACCATATCTAATTAATTCATTTTAAACCCTCCAATTATGTATTATGTTATCACTTGATTAAGAAATCTTATAATAAGTGATCATGATTGCCACTTGTGGGCCCCAAAACTTATTGCAAGCCACCCCCTACTACACAACTAGATAACCTACCCTAATGCTCCAACCAAAATAACCAAAATAAAACAAAATAAAACCCATAAGACTTCTCATAAATCATAAATCAAGATAATAACCAAGGAAAATGTTAGAGCATTAAAAATAAAATATCATCATATACAAGGAACTAAACTGTCCATCCCATACTGGACATATCAATAGAACAATGCAAATTCACGTATCACATGACAAGATCAATGATCATCAAAACATCATAAGAACCCATCTCCAAAAATGGAGCAACATATTCCAAATTATAATCATTCAGAACACCAAACTACCATAGCAATAGAAACAAGGTGACCAAGTTAGTTAGGACTCAACACAAAAGTGGTTGTCACATTTTCATGGTTAAATGACATAATGATCAGAGAGTCAGAGAAACACAAGATAAGAAACAAATGTGTACAAGAACCAATCGATGATATAGTAATGGTTATAGATCTTCCACAATATAAACCCAAGTAGTAAAGAGATAAAATTATAAAATAATTCAAGTCCCACAAGACAAAATCCCTCCTAGGACATCACTCTACCCATAATAACAATTAAACACAGCAAAGGCAAATAAAATTCCAATTAAAATAACAAATCCATATATAAACAATCTTCTGATCAAATAATATATAATTAAGATTAAGTTGTACCCTAAATTAATTATGAGTTAATTAAATTATCCATAATCCCCAATCCATTTTTATTAACTTAGGATCTTATAAATATATTCAAAATTCCTTTCTCATAATCAAATTCTTAAATTTAAATATAAATTTAATTTAAAAGTAATATAATCCAAAATATAAGTCATTAACGATTTTTGTAATGCTTGTAAGGGGTTTCAGGTCCCCCTGAAACATGTTTTTACCAGCAATAAAAAACAATTGATAAATATTAAATATAAACATTAATAAATACACCAATCTAATTTTTTTTTAAATCTAATTAATCAAAACTTATTTAGAATAAATAACAAATAAGATAGACAAAACTCATTTTCAAGTTAACCTTTATTTAAAATAAATAATAAAAGTAAATGTTAGTAATGGGTGTTTCATGGCCCCCACTTTGGTTTGCTTTTTGTTTTGATTTTTTCTTTTTTGTTCTTCTTTCTTTCAAATAAATAAAGATAAATATTTTTCTTTTTTCTTTTTATAAACAAATAATATTTTAATATTACATATTTATTCATTTTATTTTTTTTCTTTTTCTTTTTCTTTAAATATAAATAAAATCTCATTTATTTATTTTTCCT
>MU225113.1:70058-105222 GCA_018584345.1 Thuja plicata | reverse complement strand
ATATATATATGAGCTCAATTTTGGCATCATTGTACTTTTTTGTATATTGCTTTAGATTTATATATCTTATGAGATGTTTCTTATATGATTAGATGTATGGATTAGAGATGTATGCCATGGATGAATATGCAAAATATTTATGCACATGTTTTATTGATGTATGAATGAATGCAGTGTAATGATAGATGTTAGATGGGTAAATGCTATGTATGATTTGATTTATGCTTATAATGGATGCACATGTTTATGGATATATAAATGCAAACGAATTTATGGAAATGCACTTTTAGAAATGAATGTAATGCAACGAATGCAATGGTACTAATCATCTCATGTAGGATATTGCAATATACAACAGGTACTAACCAAAAGAACATGAATGAAGATCGAGAGCAAGGACTGGACACTTGTGCAGTCAAGAGGAAGCCATGACAAAAGATGAGGACCTTCAAAGAATGACATGAAAAATGAGGAGAGCACCAAAATTTTCATTATGCAAGCCTGAAATGCGAATGCAAGCCTACAATGCAAATGCAAGCCTAAGATAAATGCATCCCTAGGACTTGGTTGTTGGTCTCATCGTATAATCATCATGAGTACTTTTGGATCATCAAAGTCAATACAATCCTTCCTGGTATCACTGCGACCATAAGGATATGAATATGACTTTCATCAGATAAAATATAGGAAATGAACATAAGCACCAGGGTACAAGAGCCAAGGTGACCTGAACATTGTTTCTAGTTTGATATAGTAAGAGTACACAAGTAAAAAAATACAACAATAATAGTCAAGGAGATAGTTCCAACCTCCCCTTGGTGTATAAATAAACAAGATCGAGGGATGTGAGGATTTTCCACCTTAGTGCAAAAGCTCTTATCACATATACCCTATTTATTTGACGTTGCTGGATCACTGAAACCACACCCGCAAGCAATAGACAAAAGAAAATAGCAATGAAATTCATGAGAATAGACATCATACAAAAAGGAGTCAATCATAGTTCAGCATGTTTCAAGGCTTACAAATGTGCCTATGTTTGGGGTGCTAAAAAACATCGTTGTGCTTGTGAGTGCAATGTGTTTGATTGCTATTGAGAGAGGTTTACATGTGAGATATCCAATGTGTGTTGAAAAACACAGATGTGTCCAAAGAGAGTGTTGAAAAACATTGTTTGATTAAGGTATTGAGAAACACCAGTTTGTGCCAGTAGAGAGTTGTCCTTTGATAAGATAACTGACTCAAGTGTAAACTAAAGATATGATCAAAGTAGGGAACCATGGCTTCCAAGTAACAAATAGATTGAAGCTGAACATGCAATTAGCGATTCAATGGGAGAAATATCAGTAATAGCGACAATAAGTAGACTTGGTGAGAACCACTGGCTACTATTGTAAGAGAGATTCTCAAGCAAAAAGATTGATAACTAGATCTAGGCATCAGCAGGCAGACACAGTGAGAACCACTGGTGACTGATGCAAAGAGGAGAAAGACTCCAAAGATAGGACAATGCCCCCTAGAATAGGAAGATGCCCCCAAGTGTGACCAATTTCAATCCATGTGAATTCGAGAAAAATATTGAAGATGACTTAGAGCAAATGCATGAGCGCACTAAAGCAGGAAAGCAAACTAAAGTGGGAAAGCAAACTGAAGCGAGAAAGCAAAATGAAGCAGGAAAGTAGAATAGCAAATGCAAGAAAGCCAAGAAATGCTGTGATAGATATAGCAATGTGGAACAAGAGGCACCTGTTTACCAGGTTTTCACCTTCTTGGAAGAAATTCTATTTTTTCTACCATGACGCCTGTTTACTAGGTTTTCATCAATGACACCTTTTTCTTTTTTTCTATTTTTTTGTATTTTCATTTTTTCAATTTTTTTATATGTTTGATCTTTTTATTTTTTCTATATATATATATATTTTTTTTGGATTATCAAGGCGCCCATTTACCAGGTTTTCACTAGGATAATAGATGCATCAAAGCGCTTGTTTTCCAGGTTTTCACTAAGATGATCATTTTTTCAAGACATTTTACAATTTTTAGAATTTTCTCAGAATAAAATATGTACATGAGCATTCAGAAGATATCTCAACTGTAGAATTTCTTTAGGTGAAGAGCATTGATAGGCTCTTTGAGTTGTTCACCTTCTGTGGTGGAGAGCTGATAGGCACCAGACCCAAATACTGCAGTAATAATATAAGGACCAAACCAGTTTGGCTCAAATTTTCCTTTTTGAATCCGCTATTGTTGATTCTTAGGGTTCTCTTAGGATGAGATCACCCATTTGGAAGTCTCTTGGTCTAACCTTCTTGTATATCTCTTAGATATCATCTTTTGATATGCTCTGAGATGATCAAACGCCACCTTTCGACATTCATCTAGCAGTTCCAGCTCTTGTAGCTAAGATATACTAATATCGTCATCAGTAATGAGGCTCTTCAGAGAGACTCGCAAAGTAGGAATCTCAACCTCAATAGGAAATACTGCATCTGCACCATAGACTAGAGCAAAGGGCGTGGCCCCTTTTGGTGTTTATATACTAGTGCGATAGGCCCATAAAGCCGGGTTTCTTTGGAGATGCCAGTCTTGTCCATATTTATGTACTGTACGGTGAGAATTTTCTTGTTGGAAGCTTCAGCCTATCCATTACCCTGAGGATAATAAATTGATGACCAGTGTTGAATAATCTTGAACTTAGTGCACAAATTTGTCATATCTTTGTTCTTTAATTGTCCCCCATTGTCAGTGATTATAGAGGAGGGTACACCATATCTACAGGTGATGTAGTTTAGTATAAACATGGCAACAGACTTGCCATCAGCTACACTAAGAGGTACTGCCTCAACCCATTTGGTAAAGTAGTTAGTAGAAGTAATGATGTATTTATATCCTCTTGAAGAAGATGGATATATCTAACCTACTAAGTCAAAGGCCCATTGTTGAAATGGCCAGAAAGTAATGAAGGGAATCAACTCCTTGGCTGGAGCATGAATCAGATTACCATGTAGTTGACATTGTTTTCAAGACTTAGCAAACTGTGTAGCTTCTTCTCCATATCGGTCCAATAGTAACCATCTCTAAAAAGCTTACCAGCTAGTGTCAGACCATTTGAGTGAGAACCATAAATGTCTTCGTGTACCTCTTCTAACATGTGTTTGGACTCATCAGGTTCTAGACACCTAAGGAGAATACCGTTTAGACCTCGTCTATGCAAGTCATTAGCTACAATGACATACCGTGAAGCACTGGGGATTAGGTGACGTTTTTCATTTTGGTTATATGTGTCAGGAATATTTTGGTCATGAAGATAAGAGAAGATATGATGGTAGCGGGATGAATCATGTCCAATGACTGAATAGATCATCTAGGAGTCAGGTGAATCATAGGCAGGGTAGCATAATAACTCCACTAGGAATTCTTTTCTAAAATTAGTTTATGGTATTTGTAACATAGAAGCCAGAGTAGCCATAGCATCAGTTGCTTTATTATTTGCTCTTGGGATTTGCTGGAAAGTAACACGTGCAGAGTATTTCTTAAGGTCATCAACCATATTTTTATAGGGCACTAGCTTTTCATCTTTTGTTTGATAGATATCATTCACTTGATTGATTACCAGTTGTGAGTCTCCAAAGACTTTTAGTTCATCAACTCACCATTCAATAGTGATCTTTAGTCCATTGATCAAAGCTTCATACTCAGCGATGTTATTTGTACAAGAAAACATAATTTTGTATGCCTTTGGTAAGGAATACCACTGAGGTGTAATAAACAAAATTCCACCACCGAACCCCTGCTAGGTGAACGATCCATCAAAGAACATGGTCCATGTATGATGCATGAGAAGCATGATGGGCTCATCTGGAAACTCAATCCTTAATGGTTGACGATCTGTAATGGGTGTCTTGGCCAACTAATCTGCAATCACTTGTCCTTTAATAGCTTTTCTCTTAACATATTCAATATCAAACTCACTAAGGAGCATGACCCATTTAGCTAGTCTACCTGTGAGAGTATCTTTACTGAGTAAGTATTTCAATGGATCAATTTTTGTGACTAGTCTTGTAGTGTGAGCCAGCATGTAGCATCGTAACTTATGAGAAGCAAACACCACTGCTAAGCAAGATTTCTCAATTATAGAATAATTCATTTCATAAGAGACCAATGTTCTGCTGATGTAATAAATGGCTCTTTCTTTATTATTTTGATCTTCTTGGGCCAATAGAGCACCCAGAGATGTTTTCATAGCTGAGATATATAAGATCAAGGGCTTCCGCTAAATAGGAAGCATTAACATAGGTGGATTGGTGAGATATTGTTTGATCTATTGAAAGCCTTGTTCACATTCCTTGTTCCATTCATAAGTCACACCTTTATGTAGAGTTTTAGTAAATGGTTGTGACTTGTCAACTAGTTGCAAGATAAAACACTGGATAGATTGGAGCTGACCTTGAAGACCTCTGATTTGTGTGATATTGCGAGGTGGAGGCATTTCTATGATAGCTTGCACCTTTTTAGGATCCACCTTGATTCCCTTCATGGAGATGATATAGCCAAGTAATTTTCCTGAAGTAACCCCAAATGCACATTTCTTAGGGTTAAGACGTAGCCTGAATTTTTCCATATGATCTAGTATGGGACCTAGATCAGTGAGATGTGTCTTTCTATCCATACTTTTAGTGAGTGTGCCATCGACGTAGTCCTCCATTGTCTTATGCATCATGTCATGAAATATGGTGGTCACAACTCTCTGATAAGTAGCTCCAACATTTTTAAGACCAAAAGGCATAACATTCTAGCAGAATGTACCCCATGCACAAGTAAAAGCGGTCTTCTCTTGGCCCTCTAGCACAATTTTGATTTGATTATATCTAGAGAAACCATCCATTAGAAAATACATCTCATACCCTCCTGTCATATCCACGATCATGTCAATATTGGGAAGTGGAAAATCATCTTTTGGACATGCCAAATTTAAGTCTCTAAAGTCAGTGCAGGCCCTGATAGATTTGTCATGTTTAGTCACTAGGACTAAATTAGAGATCCACTCTGCATAATCAATTATTCAGATGAACCCAGCTTTTAGAATTTTTTCCAATTTTGCCTTGATCAATAGAGCCACATGCAGATGCATCTTCCTAAGTTTTTGTTTGACTGGTTTCACACTTGGAGCTATTGACAAGTGATGCATGATGAGATCAAGATCCACACTTGGCATGTCAGAATATGTCCATGCAAATTTTATCTTTTTCTCCTTGAGGAAGTTTGTGAATTCCTTAAGTTCCTTTGTAAATAATGATTTGGCCACATCAATGATGTGTGGATGTTCTTTTGTTCCCAGATTTATCGGCTAAGTTGCCTCAATTAACACTAATGAACATTCCTGGAAGTGACTTGGAAGTGCATCAAGTATCTCATCGTCAGGCACCTCAGAGAGGGTTTCACCTTCAGATACGTCTTTTCTTTTTACTTTTTATTTGGCTCTGATACTACCACAATGTGGTTTTCACCATCAGAGTGCCTATTTTTTCTTATTTTAATTTTTTGACTAAGATACTTGATTTCAGCCTCGGTCATGTTGACACTTTCTTCACTAGTGGAGGACGTTATAGGTTCAACAACGTGAAGGTAGCAGGATAGAGCATAGACATTCTGGAATGTAAGGACTTCATTGGTTGAAGGGGAATTCCAGTCTATTAACTTAGGATGTTGGAGTGAAAGAGATGTGATGGGTTCAAGGGCATTCACGATATAGTCATCGAAAGCGTTGACTAGCAAGCTAAGAGCTAAAGTGATATCATCTAAAGGAGTGTTTGAATCCTTCTGTCCCCTAATGACTGAAGTAGAAGACACATTAACATTTAGGGACTCAGACTCATTAGACCTTTCACTAGACCCCTCACTTACATCGAGAAGTTTTTCATAAGATCCTTCTGACAAACTATCAAACTCATATTCATGAGAGTTTGTGTCTATACTCTGACTTGGGTGTTGGCACCATGAAGGTTTTTGATTTCTTGCAACACTAGCCTTTTCTTGTGTCAACTATTCTTGAAACTCTGGTGGTATGTATCGTTCACCTTGGAAGTTAGGATCTTGTAATGCTTTCCATTGTTCATAGGTTAGTGCATCAAAAGGAGTGGTTTTATCAGAATCACTATCAATATTGACTATACTGGCGTGTGGTACAAAATTATCTAGCTCAGCAAAGAATGCTGCTAGGTCTGAAGGAATGGGATAAGGAAAGTGATCCTCATTGGAGCTATCTTCTATGGCGTCGACTGCAGTTGTGCCTTCAGGTTCTGGTGAAGGCTCTAATTTTGGCACAAATTTGTTGATTCCTAGATGGAATGGGACCTTTTTGAAACCTAAACTTGTGGTATCTTTTGTCTTCTAACCCGTAGCTTTAATGGGTTCCACTAATCTATTACCATTCACCCCTATTGGGCCACTCCCTTTGTACCCAAAATGTTTCATAATCTTAAGACCTTCATTGTTGGGATTTAGTTCACAAGTCAGGGTAGTCTGTTAAGCTATGTTCTTTTCTTTGCAAAGCCAAGCCTTAATAGCCCTTTCCTCATCGTCATCTTCTAATTGTGTAGAATCCTGTACAAAGACACCATCATAAACTATCTGAGGAGTAGTAGAATATCTGTTGTTCTCAGAAGGTGTCCCATAAGAATGAGGAGACAGAGGTAGAGCTACTAACGATAGCACGGGTTCTATTTGATATCCCCCCATGCCTATGTCTATAATTTTAAGGGTTTGTTCCATGTCTCTGAGCTTGGCATCATAGAGTTCTATGTATTCTCTATTATTTGGAACAAGACTATTGGTTGATTGAGTGAGTGCATTACAAGAAGAGCCCATACTAGCAAGAATTGTCACCTCTGTGCCTTGAAAAGAAAACTTAATACATTGATGGTATGTAGAGGGAATTGATTGCATCTCATGGATCCATAGTCTCCCTAGCAAGATATTATACACAAGAGGAAGGTCTAGCACCTGACATGTGACGTCTCTTTCAACTGGTCCAACCCGAATGGGTAGCACAACTAGACCTTTAGATTTTCTCTCTTCTTCATCATAGGCCTTGATGGTAATTCTTTTGCGGGAATCTATGTGATCCTTGACATAACCTAGCTGAGCAAGAAAATGAGTGGAGAAAATATTGAGACTAGCACCGTTATCAATGAGGACATGGCGAACTAGTTGTTTACCAATCATGACTTCAATGTGGAGAGGAGCATTATGCGGGTGAGTAATTGAGTGATCATCTTCTTCAGAGAAGGAAAAATAATGTGATGAATTCAAGTGACCCACCATGGATTGAAACTGATCTAGATTGATGTCTTTGGGGACATTAGCTTCTGTGAGAGCTTTGTCTAGAATCTGCCTATGAGCAGGCGAGATCTTCAATAGCTCAACGATAGTTATTTGAGCATTGGTCCTTTGAAGATGGTCAAGAATGATATAAATAGTAGTAGGAGGTGTAGAGACCACTTTCATGGTCTTGTTGGTAGAGCCAACAATAGTTTTATCTACATTTTGTTTTGGCGCGGATGTAGCAACAGGAGCATCAGGACCCTTGATAGTGATTTTATCGCGGGATCTAGTAACAACATTCACGCAATATCAAGATGTTTCAGATTCAGATAATCAAGACCCAGGGCCTCTCAAGAAAATGGAGATCTTAGGTTTGGAAGCATCCATGCTCCCCTTTCTAGTAAACATATTACAATATTCCACTTCCACAGGCTCAATCATGTTGATAACATTATCATAAGTGGCATGTGCATAGTTAACTTTGGCATTATTGTTCTTAGAATTGGAGGACTCACCTTTCTCATGATGAGGAAATGGATCTCTAAATGTCTGATGATCTAAATTCTTGTTATGATTTTCCATAATGATCACCTAGTTATCGATCAAATCTTGGACTTTATGACGCAATTGAAGACAAGTAGCAGTCTTATGACCTTTGTTTTGGTGGTAGTCATAGTATGAATTATTATTCCACCAATGAGGTCATGGTTCCAGATTGTATAGACATTTTTCCAAAGGAGCAAGAATCTGATTTTTTACCAAAGTTTTGAAAACCACATCAAGCGGTTCTCCCAAAGAAGTAAATTCACGCTTGGGTCGTGGGGCCCAAGGTTTGTTGCCAGAAAATCTAGAAGGTTGTTGAGTAAATGTTGTAGCCTTTCCAACAACTTTAGTCACTTGTATAACAGAGGTGAGATCAAAGACCAGTTTTGAAGGAGTTGGAGTCATGTTATTGACCACCCCATCATTCACAACATCCCTATTTTTGTTGGTAAACTTCCCTTTATCTTTGTTGGAAGTGGAGGGACCTTATTTGTTGTCTTTATACAAATTCAATTCACCTTTTTTAACCATAAATGATTCTATCCTCATAGCTTGTTTTATCATGATATCAAAATTAAGGGGACCTTGAAGTTGTACTTGATACCCAAAATCAGGGGTGAGATTATCCAAGAAGATATCAAGTTTCTCAGATTCAGGTATTTTGCGAGGATACTTAGTGAAAAGTTGTCTACATCTTTGGAGAAATGTTAAGAATGGTTCTTATTGCCTTTGCTTGAGATTGCAAAGGTCCCTTATGTTAACATGATGTTGAATATTGTGAGAATAGTGTTGTATAAAGAGATTGGCAATCTCATCAAAAGTCTTGATGCCAGTGGGTAGTCAAGAGAACCACTCCATGGCAGGTCCACCAAAACTTTGAGGAAAGAGATGCATCAAATAGGTTTGATCATGTATAAAATCCATGGATATGGCACCAAATTCTCTTAAATGATCCTTAGGATCAGTGGTACCTAGATACTTATCATATTTAGGGAGTTCTACACCTTTGGGAAAAGGTGGCATAGTAATACTCCTATCAAAAGTAAAAGGACATATGCTTTCCATCATGAACTGTTATGTGGGTTTGTCCTTATCCTTCATAAGTTGGCTGATTTGAATTCGCATGTCTTGAATTTCTTTGGAGGTCTCACTTTCCTCTTCTTTAGCTACAAACGTTTCCACTTGGAAGTTTGTGGGTAACTTAACTCCTTGTTTTTCCAAATCTAGAAAGTATTTTTATTTGTCTTCCACAAGGAGTATTTCCATCATTTTGATGAGAGCTTTATTAGACGTTGCAGCATCTATGTCACTTTGAGTTATTGGCTCATCATCATTACCAAGAATTTCATAAATATTATAATTCTGATCTTGACCTTGGTGATGCTGCTCTTCTTGCTGACCTTGTTCATTTTGGGATTGGTCATGACCTTGTGTGTAATCAAAAGGAGTTTCCATGTTATTAATGTGAGATTGTCCTATGTGCACCTCTTCAGTATGAGTGTGAGTATCAAGTTGAGAATTCATAGTCAATGTACCCTTTGGTAGATCAAAGGGGTTGATAGGATTAAAATGATTGATATGTTCAAAAGGATCACTAAGGCAGCAAGGATTGTTAATAGGATCAACCCAAATAGGTGACTTTCTATAGCCCTGTTGATCTGAAAGAAATGGATTATGTTGATCTTGAAACAAAGGATTAGAACACAGCGGAACACTGTTTTTTATTTAGACTCAGATCTATACTGAATAGGGAAGAGGAACGTGAGGATCCCTCTTGACTATCAAGTTGAACAATGGGTTCAAAATGACCTTTTCCTTGATCACGAGGTTTACTTCTACCTATTATGGAACTGTGAATGGGAAAAATATTGCCGCTTCTAGTTGTAAGAGGCATAGATGAAGACAAAACAAGAACAAACTTAGATCCGACTCAGAACTCTATCTCTAGAGATATAAAAAAAAAGAGGTAATAGGCTAGAACATCCAAGGTGTGAGATGCACCTAGCATGAATCATCGAGAGTAAGGCTAGAATAGCTGAGAATTGATGATCGTGTTGCAAGGTACAAAAACAGAAAAAAGAAAGGATGGAGACAAAGAGACAAGAAAAATTTGAGTAAGAATCAGTCAGTTCACAACTCAAAATGACCAGTTTTAGACTGAAGACAATAGGGAAACAAGCAATCAGACCCTAGACAAAAGCCAGATCAGGAAGAAAATTCACCAGTTAACGGGAAAAAGCTTACTATTTTGAATGCCAGGCTACAGATTTGTGCAAGAAAGTACCATGCCATGTGAGAAAGTGCTCAAATTCACGTGATAAAATGTGAGCTCACGTGAGAAAGTGCTAGGTTTCAGAAAGCTCACGCGAGAAAACTCCAAATTTCAATAAACGGACTCACTTTTTGAGATAAAAAGCATATTTTGAGACACAGTGAGGACTGTTCTTTGAAAAAATTTCAAGGTTCAAGACAGTTTTATGATGATACAAATCAGCAATCTTAGTTTCAAGGTGACAAGCACTCGTTTACAAGCACAAAGTTTCAATCAAGCAGTAGTGATACAAGTAGTAGTTGTAAATAGTTCTACCAAGGACAAAGAAACTTGGAAAAATCATGGGAGTCTTTGTTTGATTGTGTTTTGGATAGTTTAAGACTCAAAAACAAACACTCAGTTATCCCTATAAAGAAAATTGGTTGAGAAGACAAAATTTGTGCCCCTCTGTCTTATGCATATGCGTGCACCTCACACAGTAGTGTCACCCTCGAAAGAGCACCCATGTTTTTGGTGTTTCCAAGGACTAAGTATATATGTTCAAATGTTACCCTTAAAGCAGGGGCCAGTGTCATATACCACTTCAAGCATCCAGGTGCATACCTATGTCAAGAATCTAGGGGAGAGATTCTTCCCTCTCCCTATTGATAGATGATGTCTTGTTTCAGAGGTGAATCGGGTAGGCATCTTAATAAGAGAGTGTTTAGTGGGCTTCTATTTACAATAACCTTTAGTGCCTCTAATATAGAGATGGGGCTTCGCATCCACACCAACACTTGGAAGTCATACACCCTTGCAAGCAAGGCTGGGAGCGGCACCGCTCAGTACAAAAAACAAGGCTTTCTCACGATGATAATCGAAAACATGAGAAAGAAGTTACCATGGATTTGGAGTCTTTGGACTCAACAAAGAAGAATTTATTAGAGTGAGGTGGAATCACCAGCGTTAGGTGTGTACTCACTTGGGTCGTTCCTAGAGGTTCAACTTTCGGCAGGCCCTCTAAAGGTGACATAACTTGGTTCGGATTCAAGGGTTTGATATTTTTATTCTCTCAAAGAGAGGAGCATACTTCTCTACCTTTTCACCTTACCCAAACACATCAAGGATATTCATCACTGAGATAGTTTCACTCCACCAAATCCACAAGCCTTTGGGTTTCTAATTCTCCCAAAGAGAGAAGAGCATAATCCCCTAACAAGTAGAAGTGCTAAAGATTCACCATCTTGCTTTGCTTCCCCAAGTATCCATCATGCTAGCAACATCTAGGTCTCGCTTCCATCCATGGGCATCACTTCCATGTAATGAAGAGCCTATTCCCCTACTTTGCTATCAAGATCCTTACAAAATTTTAACAAAGCCCTATTTAACCTATGTGAATGGAAAATAGTAAACAAACACAACGTTTTTAATATGCCTTTGACAATCGTCCTACAAGCAAACTATTAGAAAGTTTTCTATGATCTTTGACAAGCAACTTGCAAAACACTATTATGCTGCAACAGAAATCAGAAACATGAAATCAACAGTAGAGAATAAGTGTCAGAAAAAGATAAGAGAAAATTGCAAATTCTAAAAATTAAATGTCTATCTGCTAAATTTATGTGCGAGGAAGTACTTTGTTGCGCGCGAGAAAGTGCAGGACCCAGGTGAGATTTATGTTTCTTCACACGAGAGAGTGCTATAGAGAGCAAAAATTCATGCAGTTTGACCTAAAATGTCACACGAGATTCCGTACCATTGCTCTACGGATGTACAACAAAGTTCAAATTGCTGTCAAAAAAATTTGAGAATGAGGCCAGAAATAATTTTTTCTACCCCACAGTGGACGCCAAAATGTTATGTACTTGAATGTGACCTCTAAATCAGACACAAACCCAACATAGTCCTCACTTAATCATTCAATTCACAAAGATAAACATGAATTGTTCATCTTGCAAATTTGATTGAAGCGACTTGTTGCCTTCTAATTAGTTGGGGATGTCAAATTTACTCTCAGAACGAGAGCCAACAACCTTGACCATTGCTAACATGGAGGATTTCTAAAGCATGAGAAATAAGCAAATTTCCATTAATCTATGAAAGAAAATGAAATTATTCTAGAAATGAATTGCCATTAATCTAGAATTTAAATGCTATTAATCTAGAAAGCTTGAAAGATAATAAAATTAAGATACTAGATATGTAAGCAAACTATATTAAGCATCAACATGTTATTAATCCAAATGAAATTAATCTAATTATGCAAAATAAATCTTAAAAACATGATAAAAATAAGGTAAAATCTAACTATAGTTTTGATGCTCTCTAATTCATCCTCTCAAATGAAGAAAAAGAGGTCCAATATATAGAAAAGCCATGGAATGAGGGTGAAGAGTTGCTTGAAAATAAATGGTTTCCTCTTCATTTTCAGGAATGGAGATTGAGACAAAAAAGCATGAATTATTTAATTAAAAGAGTGGATTATTGCCACATGAGTGACCTTTCATATAGAATTATGCAACTCTTTTTGAGGATAATCCATTCAATCAATTAAATAACTGTTCAATTGCTTTTGATTTATATTAGCTAAAGGGGGTGGAATTAATTTAATTTAAAAGCACTTAGGACTTTAGAATTAAATTAATTAATCATACGGATTTTTAGCTAATAAACCTTGATAATTTAGGAATTAAATATAATGTCAAATTTATGCAAATTTTAGGTTTTCTACATTTGAGACTAAGTCAATTAAAGTCAATTAGGAAGAGCATTTGCCTAGTACAATAGGACTTTGATAATGAGAAAATTGAACGAACACACCAAAATTGATTAGGATTATAAGGTGCCAATTTTGGGGTGTTACATCTACCACATCAAACACATCATACTAAAATGTAAGAAAAACACACCACATAATAATGTATAAGATATATGTGAACCATACATATGCAAGTATGGGGTGAGTAAAATCATCCTAACATATGCATAATCATCATGAAAATCACCAAAATATTCTGGCATCAATATTGAAAAGTAAATTATGGGTGGGCAATACATATAGCCCTAGTAGAATTAGGCTTACTCCTAGAAGTTGAAAACCAAAATAAAGATTACAAGGTCTACATAAAGGTGCTACAATGGTTCTCTTATGAATACAATGCATAATTAAATTGGGGACTTAGGTCCTTGACCCAATTGAACTACTATGATAAAACACCCTAGTACCATTCTCTGCAATATCCTCCCTTATACATACTATCAGAGGTCTATAACGATCATGATAGAAACAACACTTTTCAAAAAAATGAGCTAGCAATATCAAACATTCATAATAGTCATCACAAAATAGAAAGAAAAATCCCAAGCGAAGGAATAATCAGTCCAACATTAAAACATAAAAAGCACATAGTGTCAATAGTAAATTAAATGTCACAAGTGTCACAAAATAGATAGCGAAAAGAGAATCAAATGACTAGTCCATCCAAAAGAAATTTCAAAAATTTAATGCTAGCCCAAGCACAATACGAAAAAATCATCAAAAAAAAAATAATGAATCATAAAATATTTCACATAAAAAAGTGACTAGTGTTAGCCACACTCAAGGGAGTAACTGTTTCACAAAACCTAAGATTACAACATCCTAGACTTGTTATAGAATGTACCAAAACACAATAAACAATTGCTAAGGTAAGATGTATCAAACAAAATAAACTAAACAACTTGAAAATTGTTACCTATAGATTATGAGTTAGTATGGCTAACAACTATACACTTAGTAGGCATACAAAATCCTAGAATTCCTAGTGTAGAAACACGGGGTCTGATACAAAGCGTAATGCCTCACCAAGGAATCCAAGAGAGATTAATCTTGTTACTAAGTTTGCAACACAATTTTTTTTAACAAGTTACAATTGAAAAGGAATAATAATGAAGAAGAAATATAACATAAGACAATACATACTCATGAATGCAACTCATATACAAATTACAAATCCTGAGGGTTCCATGACGTATAATTACGTAAGTTTACTAATCTACGGGTGAACCCACAATAGTGGGTTACAATTTTTTGGAGGAAGAAATTCCTCCTGAAATTTGCAAAGTAGGTGGATTAAGAAAGTACTTTCAACAGAAAGTGGGGACTTTCAATAGAAATTACTTTCTATCAAAAGTAATTTCTATCAAAAGTCCTTGATTATGGCAATTCCACTCAATTACTTTCGATCAAAAGTAATTAGTTTCGATTGAAACTAGTTTCTATTGAAAGTAGTTTCTATTGAAAGTCTCTGATTAGAGACCATTTGCAAAGGCTGACACAAATATGAAGTTTTCATAGCTTCAGGGCTCAAGTGCAAGGCTCAAATGGAAGAATAAGCAGACGTCATTTTTCATCACATAAGTGCTCTGAATGAGATTTCTAATGAATATAGATTTGACAATTTTTGAATTAATTAGGCCTATGTTTTTTGACCTGCATCAAATATAGGTTTTTATATCCAATATAAACCTCCAAGTTTGACGTTCAATGAAAAATAGTAGAAAAGAGAAAAAAAAATGTGAACAATAACAGTGCCCTCCGTCTTTGAGTCTACTTTCTATCAAATTTTATTTTTAATTTTGATAAATACACAACAAGTTATAAGCTATGCAGTCAAGGTATGTCAAATTATAGTTTACTTGACTTCAAGCATTCATAAAATATGCAATAATCATATTAGATGCCCTTCGTATGGATTTTACAAAACCAAATTCAAAAGAAGCACATTGATATCTATTTTAGAAAAACAATTATGCTCTATGAAGTCAATGTAACTTTTTGAAAATGACATTTTCAACAACATAGCAGTTTTCATGGGAAAGAAAAAACCATTCAAATCAATTCAAAAAAAGGAAAAAATAATATTTAGAATAGAGACAGAAAATCCTAAAGACTCTAGTCTACTTCATCTTCCGATTTCAAACAGTTTAACGACAATATGCATCTGAATCTGAAAGTTTCTTTCAAAATGTAGACTTTAATGTTTGTTTAGGCAAAAAAATATAACCCACTATTGTGGGATCACCCCTACTAAAATCAATTAAACAATTTAACATCTTCATATAATGCAAATGAAGAACAATAACATTACCTTATAAATGAAACCTAGAAACAACCAATATCATGACGAACCAACATCCACTATAGAAGTCATAGGGTATGTGAACAAACTCAATATGAAGTACAATGCAATAATCTAAAAATATCTCAATTGATACAATGATATAGAATACAAGATAAGAAAGATAAGATAAAGTCTCCAAAAATGAAGAACAAGAAGATACAACAACATCAAGGATCATCCAAGTATAAATTCACGAATGCCAGATCTCAATAGAAATAAGAATCACTACCACCTAACCACATGGAACCAAATGTATACTGCAACCATTCTAAGGAGATAAAAATGGACCCTACTCAGATAACATAACCAAAGAAGGCAGTGAAAACTAAGCAAGGGGGTCCTGATAGCTCTCTAACTCAAGGGAAACTGACACATGTAGGAAATGTAGACTATATATAGGAAGGTGTCATCATATACGTCTAACCCTTAAGTCTCATCTTGGTAATTTCTCTAGACCATACCTCACAAGGCGGAAAGCATCATTTCATCCTCCATCTTATCCTAAACAAGCACTCAAGCATGGGTGAGGTACCATATCTTATCAATTCATTCTAAACCGTCCAATTATATATTATGTTATCACTTGATTAAGAAAACTTACAGCAAGTGATTTTGGCTGCCACTTGTGGGCCATGACACTTATTTCAAGCCACCCCCTACTACACAACTAGATAACCTACCCTAATTCTCCAACCAAAAGAACCAAAATAAAGAAAAACAAAACCCATAAAGAATTCTAATAAATCATAAACTAAGATAATCACCAAGGAAAATGTTGGAGCATAAAAAATAACATATCATCCTATAAAAGGATCCAAACTGTCCATCCCATACTAGATATCTCAACAGAACAATGCAAATTTATGTATCAATTCAGAAGATCAATGATCATCAAAACATCACAAAACCCATCTCTAAAAATGGAGTAACATATTCCATAAGATAATCATTCAGAACACTGAGCCACCATAACAGTAGAATCAAGGTGACCAAGTTAATTAGGACTCAACACAAAAGTGGTCGTCACCTTTTCATGGTTAAATAATAAAATGATTGGAGACTCAGAGAAACACAACATAAGAAACATATGTGTACAAGAACCAATTTATGATATAAGAATGGTTATAGATTTTCCATAATATAAACCCAAGTAGTAAAGAGATAAAATCATAAAATAACTCAAGTCTGAAAAGACAAAATCCCTCCTAGGGAATCACTCTACCCATAACGACAATTAAACAAAAAAAAGGAAAAATAAAACTCCAATTAAAATATCATATCCATATATAAACTATCTTCTAATCAAAGAATATAATTAACATTAAGTTGTACCCTAAATTAATTATGCGTTAATTAAATTATCCATAATCCCCAATCTATTTTTTTTTTAGCGGTAACATTTGTTTTATATATTCATTGATAATAAAAAGAGGATTACATCAGTATACCAATTGAAAGTTGGCCATCACATTATTACAAACATATTTCATCCCTACCCCACACACATATATGGACGTAAAACATGAGAAAGGGCATTAACACTCATTAAAAAAAATTAAAAAATGTCCAACACACAAGATCACAAAAAACATTCAACTACCATAGTAATGGCTCCGTCCACCTCCTCCATCCCTTTGTGCTTAGTCCTTGAACCACTGAGCTGCCTCCTCCCTTGAGAAGCATGGGATAGTCTGGTTATCCTCAACTAACCTTGGCTTACCCTTCGAGCTAGCTCCCTGGCGACTCATGTTGCCCTTCTCACTTGTGCCCACCTCTTTCTGCTCCTTCCTCTTGAGCTGGTGTTGCAACTACTGTCCTGGTGCTAACACACTTTTACAGGACGTCAAATTCATAAAACCCCTCTTTTCCTCCCCCTACACCCAAATGCATTCCTGCAGGAATGCCACAATCTTCTTCCACACTTTTTCTGCCTTCGGTACATGCACTCCTTGCAGGTTCACCGAAGACCAAACTATCAAAGGTTGGACCAATGTATCTCCTCCCCCAATCAACCTCCATGGCTCTTGTCCCATCTCCAACCCTTCTGCCAGCACTACTTCATCCACAATTTCCTCCATCCCCTACAGTCATTGCAGGTCAACACATGAAGCCACCAACCTTCTGACTTCCTCCTTGGTTTCACACACTGCCAATGCCAGTGCCACAAAGAGAAAAGCTACATCCAGATTGGAGCGTCTTCTCTATTAGGAGTCCAGATACTCCACTCGAAGAATTTTATGTATGTCATCCATCAAATCCAAATCTTCAAACATAAAAATGTTCCTCAGACGCCTCACCATGATCTTCCCCTCATACGATTGCCTCTGGCTACCTGATTCAAGCAAAAAATTTGCCTCCATCTCCTCCTCCTTGCTGAAAACCTTGTGTTTTGATCACTCTTTTTCGCTTTGATATCACACCCTTCAAAAAATCTAGAAGGATTTTCTTCATGGGGTGATAATAAATAATTTCACTTGTTGTCATGTGTCAGGCCATGAAAAATTTTGAGTGTCATCGGGTTTAATGGTTTATTAAGTTGCTCCTCCATTAATCGGTTAATATGATTTAAATGGGGTGTGCATTTTGTTTCCCTCTTTTTATTCCAAATAAAGACTTCTAAGGTCTTCATAAATTTCATTCTGAGTCCCCTATGCAGCATTCACACCCATATTGGCTAGCTTGTCTGTCACCTTATTAGCCTCTCTGTAAACGTGGGAAACCTTGAAGTCCTCGAACTCCTATAGAAGGCACCTGATCTACTTGATGTGTTTGTCAAGATGCCACGCTACCAGTTTTCCTCCTGATATCCCATTAGTGATTATCTCTAAGTCCCCTTTAAGGTGCACTCTATGGATTCCCAGTTTGGCTAGTAATACTAATGCCTCTTTGGCCGCAACACATTCGGCCAGATTATTCAAACCATCCTTCCGTTGTTTGGCCACAAAAGTAATAATGTTGCCCTGATGATCTCTTTCTATAAAACTGCATCCAGACACCCCCAGGTTTCCCAGAGCGGCTCCATCAAAGTTAATTTTCACCCATCCTTCCTCTGGTGGATTCCACCTAACCTCCTTCCTTTTCTATTTAGGATAAACCCTTGAACAATCCCCAATCCATAATTATTAACTTAGGATCTTATAAATATATTCAAAATCTCTTTCTCATAATCGAACTCTTAAATTTAAATATAAATTTAATTTAAAAGTTATATATAATCCAAACTATAAGTCCTTAACGATTTATGTTATAACCTAAAGATTATACTTAATTAAACAAAATATTAATCAAATATAATTTAAAAATTAAAAATTTAACAAAATCAATGTAAATTAATTTTCAAATAATATAAATTAATCTACATTAACAATCAATAAATATTAACTATAAACATTTATAAATACACTAGTATAAATATAAATTTTAATCTAATTAATCAAATCAAATTTTAAATAAATAATAAATAAGATAGATAAAACTCATTTTCAACTTAACCTTTATTTAAAATAAATAATAAAAATAAATCTTAGTAATGGGGTTACGTGCCCCCAATATGGTTTGCTCTTTTTTTTGTTCTTCTTTATTTAAAATAAATGAAGATAATTTTTTTTTTTTTAACAAATAATATTTTATTATTTAATTATTTATTTATTCATTTTATTTTATTTCTTTTTCTTTAAATAGAAATAAAATCTCATTTATTTATTTTCCTTAAATAATTTTCATCTTCCTCAAACGTGTGTGTGTGTGTGTGTGTGTGTGTGTGTGTGTGTGTGTGTGTGTGTGTGTTCTTAATTGAATGTTCCAAAATGTTTTCATTCAAATTTTATAAACAAATTAAGTCTATTTGTAAAATAATAAATGTATGCTCATCTACATGATAATAATATATATAATTTCATGGGATTAGGTTAATTTCAAGGGTGTTAACAAAAATTACTAATCAAACCCTAGCTAAAGAAATTTTTAGTTTTCTAATGTTTTCAAACACAAATTTGGACTATTTTAATTCATAGCCCTAGAAAACTCAATATCAATTTTGAAACTACAATTTTGTAAAGAAACCCCTTATACCCAAAATATAGATTTGACATGCAAATAGGAAAGAAAAAATCACAATACCATAACAATAACCATATTCTAAGATTGGACAAACACGAAGAAAACAAGGAATTTCACACAAGGGATTTCAGTATCTCAGACACATAGAAGATGAGGATCTGAGAACTAAAATCAAGGATTCAAACCCTACCTAAAACCACTAGTTGACAGAATCCACGAAGAACAATCCAAATCCTTGAAAATCCCAAGCTTTCACAATTTCTTTCAATCCAAATCCAGAGCCAAAAATTTGTAAAAATCTTTGCAACCTATGTGTGCAAAAATAGCCAAAAGAAACCTGATAAAGAAAACCTACTCAACCTAGGGTTTCCAAATCTCATGCAACCCTAAAAGCAAACTCAACTTAAAACTCAAATAAAAAAATCTGAAAAAATAGAATTCTACTTAAAATTGAATAAAAAGAATTAATTTATTTAATAATTGATAATTACAAGCACTTTCCAATTTAGCCAATTATCTCAATTTTTACTTTAAATTTGTATTTTAATTTTAATAACTTAGGAATGTGCAATTTCAATTGCATAATATTATTTAGTTAACAAATAATATTTTTAGCATATTAATAATATGCAAATGATAAACAATATCCATTCATTGATTATGCTTTTATATCTCAATTTCAAAATTAATAATTAATTAAATCCTCTATTCCCAAAATTAGACTTTTTAATTAACACATATATTTAATTAATTTTCATTAATTAAATAACATCATATTTAATATTTCCAAATTTAATAAGATTTAATTATTAATTACATAATTAATCTAATAAATCACTCAGCCAACTAACACATAAATCACATCAATCACATGACTAGACAACATGACGACAAAACCAACTGAACCTAAAATACCACAAACAAGCACAAATGAAGGGTTCATGAATGATGTCACCTTGAAGAAATCAGAAGGTATAAAATAAGATACTTGTCCACTATTTTAGGAGAATAATGTCTTAAGTTGGGATTCAGACCTGTCTTTTATCTCTACTCTCTTAGCATTGAGATATTGCGATAGGACATGCTCACCCTGACAATTCAGGGAAGTCGATGCCCGGTACCTGCAAACCTACATCACAAAATTGAGCATGTACATAATGTATATATAACAAACAATGATAGGGATTGATTGAACATGTAGATCTCGCAATGCAATTAACTACGTCTCCTTCCTCTACCACATCAGAAACATCATATAGAAATGTAAGATAAACACGCCACATAGTAATGTAGAAGATATATTCCAACCATTCACATACAAGTATGGGGTGAGTAAAATTATCCTAACATATGTAGAATCATCATGAACATAACCAAAATATGTTGATATCAATATTGAAAAGGAAATTATGGGTGGGCACTACACTTCCCTCATCAATTTGGTATAGGAAATTGTCTTAAACCTGCTGCTTGGTACTTATTTTTCTTACTATCTTGTAGCACCTCTTTTCGTTGTCTCTACTATAAGACTTGAATCTACATTTTTCACTAGTTACTTTATTTAAACCAATTTGTAGTGTGCATATATTCACCTTTTTTGATGACTTGTTTCCCCCATTATCTTCAAAACCCATTTCCATTCACCTCACTCTGGATTTCTCTTACTTGATTCATATTTAGGGCTCCAAGAAGCTTATTCCAATTAGTATTAGACTGAAACTTCCATATCATCATTGTCACAATAAATATCATTCTTTTTGGTCTAATGAGAGGGGCGGTGAATCAGACAAAATCAAATCTTAATGCTACAAAGTTTACTCACTGATTCACTCGATAGAACTTAATACAATAATAACCGATTCATGAAACATCTTAATAACTTAAAAAACCATACATATCAAATATGTAAATCAATCATTCAAACTCATTAACATCATATTAAGACATTTGACACTATATTTAACAAGGAAACCCAATTTGGGAAAAAACTCTATGGGAATTGTGACCCGCCATAAAATGTACCCTTCTAAAGTACGCTCGGTTAAGAACTTATCATGTTAAAGATTACAATCATATTTTCTAAATGTGATCTTGTTAGGGGATTTGTCTCATATCTGTTAAAATATTTACCCTAATAGGAGTGTTTTTTTTTAGAGGTATTTAAACACTCTTTTGGAATGTCACCTACTTCTACGATCTACAAATAAGATTGTTAAATCCACTCAGTTAAGAGATTTCTCTATTACAAATATTAATAAGAAAAAATATAAACTTTTATCTGTAATTATAGAAACTACCTTTTCTTGTGTCAGATCCTCTATGCTCAATTGAATACTCGCATCACATGCTCCATTTGTCTCTTTCTCAGATTATAGATTCTTCAATCTCTATTTCTATGTTCTGCTCGGTAAATGTTGTTCTTCAACTACTTCTTCTTCTCTATTCAACTCGCTAGCATCTCTATATATTTTATATGTTTGTTATCATTCTTTATACAGACATAATTTTTCCTTGTAATCTCTTTAATTAGATTTTTCATCATTTTCCCTATGTCATTCGATCATCTTCTTCATAAATCTCAACTCGGTAAACCACTTCACTTTTACCTTGGAACTTGAAATTTTCTTGGAACTCACATAATTAGGTTTAAACTCTTTATCTCTTCCTTGGATATTCTCATTAAAATTTCACGTCCATGGATCTTCTAAATAACGTTATTTAATTCTTATCCTCATCCATCTCATCATCACTTTGTATTAAATTCAATCTTATCACCATTTACAATTAATATTCTATACTCAATAAAATTTCTTTGCCACTTAGTAACTATCTTCATTCACTGCTTGGTGTCTAACTCACCTTCGGTGCTTGGTTCTTATCTTTCTCTTAGTGTTTGATAACAGTGACCGAATTACATAACATTATATACCGACTGACTTTGTCTAGCTTGGTAAAGTATATCTTTTAGTCATAACTTAACTCTTTACACTTTCTAACTTAATCAATCAATTGTACCGATTTAATAACATCAAATATATAGTAGAAAACAGCTATATCAACATTACTTCATCATTGTTTTATCACTATTTCTCACCCATTTAACTTCTCCTCTTAAGATATGGTAACATAATAAAAATCAATTAATGAATTTCTTGACATCAATGAAAAAACAACAAATTATCTAACCATTACTTTGTTGGAGTTTGAAAATATTTATGCTATTTATAAGCAACCAATATACCTTGAGACTGATATAAGGAGTGGTTAATTTGAAGTATGAGAGCTCTGCAAGGTAACTGGACCAACTGTAGGAAAAGACTATCCTCTACTCTTTTGGCTCTGCAAAACCAAGATATAGTGCACCTAATCCAGATGGATATTTAACTCTTTTTAACTCCTTAGAACTTTTGGATTTTAAAAATAGATAAATGGAAAGAAAGTATGAAATGATAACCACTCATTCAGTGGCTATTCTCTACCATGCAAGACCACAACCAACAACCACAAAACTTGAAAGGACTGTAAATGGTTTTGATGTTTTGATAGGGAAGAGTATAAAAAACCTATTCAGATATGTATCAAAATAAAAGATACTAATTGCTTATCAGTGCTTTATCCACTAGGTAATGATTCTAGTTTAGATACAGGACAGAGAAACTAACTATTATACATGACTCAAAACCATCAATACAGATAATTCCAGACCAAACACTTCCTAATTTTCCTTATATAGACAAACTCAATGAGTCTATGTCTTATCCAAAGAATATTTTAATTTGATCCTTGACCAAAACTCTAGACTACAACATATACATAATAAAATCTTATGCAATGAACCAGAAGATTCAAAATTAAAGAGGCAAGCAAAAAGGAGAGACTTGAATCAAAATTATTGTATTAAGTACAAACATACCAATTTCAATTCTAAAATGTTTCAAATCATATACCACTTCAATAAATGCAAA
The DNA here is from genome assembly GCA_018584345.1 of Thuja plicata. NCBI lineage: Eukaryota > Viridiplantae > Streptophyta > Pinopsida > Cupressales > Cupressaceae > Thuja > Thuja plicata. The sequence continues at coordinate 81,919 of MU225113.1, read as the reverse complement.
ATACTTGCAACTTTCTTCTTCTATTATAATACTCTCTAGATATAAATCTACTATACTCACTAGAAAATAGTAAAAAGGCATTATTCCTTATGCTACTTGCCCAAAAATTTCTAGCTTCTACTAAATGATCTTGAAAGTCATTTTATAAGTCAAGGACTACAACAAGCTTCAAATCATTTAGGGTTATGGATAAAACTCAATTAAAACACTATGTAAAAAAGAATATTAAATTTATTACAATAACCTAGCAGCTCCACCATACAACTTAAACATTCTCTTGAAACATTCTGTTGAGAAGAATCAAATCTAGCCACAATCAACCTAGGAACTTGCAAAATACAACCCTACAAAATGAATAATAAATGTAATGTCTGGCATATATTAATTATCTTAGGAGACTTATCCCTCAAGAAATCATAAAACCAACGATCCCTTATTCGTAAAGCCAAGATCCAGAGAATCTGATATGATTTGGATTATAAAACTTTGAAACAACTCCTCAGTGATGGTGAAGAATAAAATAGGTTAAGAAAAGGTTTAAATACTGATTAACAAATTGAACAGAAACCCTTAAAGAGATAACTCTACAATAAATTTTTTTAGAAATGCCAAATTATTCTCCATATTGTATCCAATAGATGTAAAAATATGACCCAGAAGATCAAATTGACCAATAGACTGCTCTAAAGAAAAATGACAAAGATCACCACTTTGAAACCCTCAAAAAAAGATTTAAAATTTTGAAAAGTGGTTAAGCAGTCATAGGTGGCATAGGCTTTGATATCAATGATCAAGATAAATATTTTACTCCCCTTTAAAACTTGATTTTAGATCTCTTTTCAGGTTACCTAGGCTTTCCAATGACCTCCTTGGACAGGTGGCAGCTTGGCATAATGCCTTATAGACTAGATCTCGAGCAACTTTACATTAGGCATTCACGCCTACCACATGATCCTTTCTAGCTTATATAACCTTTATCTTTTCTTTCTTGACTTCAGTCAGACCCTCCAAAGACACATGGCATTAAGTCTTAAGGTCTTGATAATTATTCAAACTACATCATTGCTTCAAGTCATTAAGCCGACCATCGGATCTTCTTGAACTGGATTGATCTTTACTTATTTCATTAGTACTGAAAAAGACCCACCTAAGACACATGGTGCAAGGGCCTAATACCTCAATGAGTAGATTTCAATCACTTTCTCTTTAAGGCTTTACGTTGTCAGTCTGATATTCTTAGACTTGATCAATCTTTACTTCATTACCTTGGCACAGATCAGACCCACTCGGGACATGTCGCCTACAAGTGTAATGCATTGAACATTAAAAACCTTTATCTTTGTCTTCGACCCATTACGCCTTTCATAGGATCAAAATTAACTATACTATACTTTAATCTTACCCTTGGCTTTGAAACTGCAGGTCCCACTAATCAAGATGGACACATGGCCGCATATCATAATTGCTTAAACATTAGATTTTGTGCACTTTACCATCAAGGCTTTATGCCTACCATTAGATTTTATTTGAAGTTGACCTATCTTTAAGCCTTCACCTTTACGCAGACATGGTCCTAACACCCACCACATTTCAGCTAGGTGTTTTTCCTTGATCATTAAAAGGATTCATCTTGCTCATTAAGGGATAGCGCCCGCCATTGGATTAAACAATACATGCATGAAAGATGTAAAAGGTAAAGTCATAAATTTTAGCAGGTCTTAAGACTTAGGGAAATAAATTAAAAGATCATCCCTCTAAGACTTAGGAAAAGAAAAGGGAGGACCCCACTCAGACATAACAAATAAACACATGGGTAAATGAGTTTTATAGTGACCGAAAAAGTTAACTCAGTTTTATAACAAGTCCATGAAGGTTTTAAGGAATTTATCACCAGCGGCTTGAAATTTTGAATTTAGGTCTCAAGGAAATGACAAGAAACAACAAGGTTTTCAATATTTAAACCAGATTTTCAAACAGAAACATAGGGTTTTAGACCATAGATGATAGGAAAAATTGTACAGACATGGAAAGAATCTAGAATTATGATTTGAGAAGACCACCTATACAAATGAAACTAACGTACAACAAAAAAAAAACAAGGAATAAGTACACAAAACTTATTTATAGACAACTATTCATGGATTCAAATAAACATTAGGAGAAATTGATCTCTGGGAGCTATCCATGAATAGGCAATTCCAAAAAATTTCCAGTTAAATATTTTAAAAAATAAGAATCAAAACTCCATTTTCTATGAATGATGTATGGTCCTAATGAGAAAGGGTCAAAATTTCCATATTTTCCTTTATCCTCTCATCTGGCATTCCATATTAAGACCAAATCATTAACTTCAAAACTTCTAGCAGCAGTCATTCTGTCATATAGGTCCTTATATTGAAGCTACAACCTAACATTATTGTCATGTGCTTCCCTTCTTGATTCATCCAACTATATCAAATAATCCATCATGATCTTCATTTCATCATCTAATTCATCATCTTATTTCATGATAAACATGTACATTTGCAATAAAATATTCTATGGCAACCTTGCATGTATGTCATAAACTAAATGAAAAGGTGCACAACCAATAGCTTTCTTTACTTTTCCTCTGTCATCCCACAAATATTGTTGCAACTTTAAATGCCAAGCCCTTTTTTCTTATCTTGCACTCTTTTAAAAATCATTATAAGGATTTTATTACTAGATTTAGCATGTCCATTTCCCTGTGGGTGATATGGGGAAGAATATAAAATTTGGATTCCATATTGCTAGCAAAAGTCGCTAAACTCTGCAGACCTGAAACACATAGCATTATCTACCAAATAATTTTAGGACAACCAAACCCAGTAAGAATATTTTGCAGCATAAATTCAATAACAACTTTACTAGTATCTTTTTTGGTGGGAATTGTTTCATCCTACTTAGTAAAGTACTTAGTTGCTACCAAAATCCATGAATGACCTCCACTAGATTTGTTTTTGAATCTCTCCAATGAAATCCATTCCCCACTTTTGAAAAGGTGCATCAACTACAATAGGCCTCAAAGGTAAATTCCAAATAAACTTAATCTTACCTAAAAATCTTTGGCAAGCATCACATTTCTTGACATAGCTATGGACATCCTTGATGATAGTAGGCCATAAAAAACTAGACCTCATAATCTTATGTGTAGTAGTCTTAGCCATATAATTACCTCCACATGCACCATTATGAATTTGTTCCAACAAGTTCTTGGATTTATCATAGTCTACACACTTGAGAAACACTCCATTTCTTTTCCACCATAATTGACCTTGTATGATTGCATACCTAATGGCATGCAACTTAAATATTCTCTTTATATTTTCATCCATTTCAGGAGGCTATATCATTTTTTGTAAAAATCCAATGATGTCTTTATACCATTCACAACAATCCATATCACAAATATAAGGCCTCTGCTCTTCTTCTAACATATTTACTTGACTTCCATCTAAATTACGTTGAGCCATTAAATTTGCAATTCCTAGGCCTTTGACCAATTTTATGATTTGAATGTCAATATTGAATTCTTGGACTTTATTTATCCATCTACATCGCCTTCCTGAAACTTCTTGTTGAACCAAAATGTCTTTCACAGCAACAATTAGCACATACAAAAAAACAATTGCTCCTACCAAATAACATCTAAAAGCTTTGACAACTTTAACCCTGGAGCATATGCTTGTTTTTCCATAATATCATATTTTAATTCTGCTTCTTGTAAAGGCTTACTAAAAAAGAAATGGGATGTTCAAACCCCTCTAAATTCTTCTGTAATAATACTGCAACAACAGTATTATATGAAGCAAAGGAGAAAATATACACATGCTTTTCATATTAGGTGTTCTTAAAATAAGAGCTTCTTTAATAGCTTGTTTAATACTCTTGAATTCTTTAGATGCTTCTTCACTCAATTCCACCTTGTCTCCTTTCTTCATCATCTTTAAATTAGGGAGACTAATTTCTGCAAAGTTTTTAACGAATCTCCTTAGAAAGTTCACTTGTCCAAAGAATGAATGGATGCCCTTGACATTTTCTGGCTGAGGGATTTTATCTATAGCAGAGACCCTTTGAGGGTCAATTCTTACTCCATCTTTATACACAATATGTCTAAGGAGCTTTCCCTTGGTAACTCCAAATACACACTTCTTTGGGTTGAAAGAAACCCCATATTCCAAAGCTCTAAAAAAAATCTTCTCAAGATGATCGTAATGTTGATCTTTTTTTGCTGAATAAGTTGTTAAAACATCTTGATAAATAACTAAAAAGTCATTTATGAAATCTTCAAATCCCACATCCATGGCCCTCTAAAAATTTTCCCCAGTATTTGTTAAGAAAAAAGGCATTCTGACATAGACATAAGTACCCCATGGTGTGGTGAATGCAATCTTGAATTGTTCAGACTCCTTAACCATGACTTGGTTATATCCTGAAAACGCATCCATCATAGACCATAATTTAGATCCACTAACAATTTGTAACATGGCTTCCATATTTGGAAAACCATAATTATCCTTCAATGAACTAACATTCAGATTTCTAAAATCTACACAAAGTCTTATATCTCCATTTTTCCTCCTCACAGGTACCAAATTTGATACCCATGTAGAATGTCTTATGGTTTTAATAATCCCACCATATTTCATCTTCTTTAATTCTTCCTACATTTTTGGTGCTAGGGTAGGATTGATAGGTCTCAATTTTGGTCTGAAAGGCTTATCACCTTCCTTTAAGGGAATCTAATGTTGAAACAAATCTTCTCTATAGGCCTTCAAATCATCATAGGACGATGCAAAAACATGCCTATACTTTCTAGTAAGATCAACTAATAACCTACTAATTTTAGGAGACAACCTTTTACCAATATAAACATTCCTAGGGCTCTTAGTTGTTCCTTTATTTACTTCTTCCAAATCTTCATGTTTTCTTACCTTATTTGCAGAAATAGACTTGTCTTTATTATCAAAGGCCTTCTCAAGAATAGCTAGCCCTTTGGGAACTATGTTTGATTTTAATTGAACCACCTCTTTACCAAAAATGGTATCCTTATTATCCAGGGTTTCAACACATCCACTGAAATCCATTTCTTTGTTTAAAAATTTTGCTTCACAATTCAAAAATCTCAGAATATCAAAGTCATCTTCAAAGACTTGCCAATTCTCAACATTGTCTTGTATTGAAGGTCTAGATTGAATTTCTATTTTATAAATTCTTGCAAATGTAATATCTTCTGGTCTTCAAGAAATGTTAGTTAATAAGTCTGAAATTTTTTGTGACTCCTATCTACCCAATCAATACCAAATGCATCAAATTTTTCCAATTCATCGCAAAAAACATTCCTATACTGCTTAAGTCTCTAATTATTTAAAACATATTTGGACCTAATCTATGATATAATCAATTTCGAGTCTCCAATTACTCTAAGACTTCTTATTCCATGTTTTGAGGCTATTCTCAGAGCTATTAACAAAGCATCATACTCTCCAACATTATTTGTGCATGAAAACAATAATGTAAAAGAAAACTTGCAGGTCTTACTAATAGGATCTATCAATAGAATTCCTACACCAGCTCCTTGCTTAGAAATTTCTCCATCAAAGTACATGGTCCACAAATCACACTGGTCCACCAAATTGTTCTTATCATCAAACAAAAACATAAGGTGAGTTCTTTCTTCAACCCTATTATCTTGAACTTGAAAAGATCCAATATCAACTTATCAACAAAATAATTCATGTCAGTATCTTCTTTTACTTTAATCATATGAGGAGTCCTACTTTCCTAGGAAAACTTGACATTATCACCAATAATATTGAAAACTTAGAAAAAGGAAAATCACATTGGATACTTCCACCCATTGAAGAAATCCATTTTCTTGATAACAACATTCCATAATGAGGTGGAATATCAACAACCAAGACACTCATTGTTAGCATTTTGTGAGGACATATTGCTCACCTATAAGGCAAAGCCTTGATTGTACCAATGACAAGGATTTATCTGGAGTCCATTTCCTGGCATCTTACATGAGGAGTGTCAACTTGCAATCCCATTGACTTCATTATTTGTGTAGGCATAACACTGTTAGATGCTCCAGAGTCTATCATACAATTTTTAAGCATCTTACCATTAATGACCAAAGTTAAGAAAAAGGGATCAACAACTCCTGAGGAATTGTTAATTTGATTTGTATTCAAATATATTTGAGGGATTTCTAAAATCAATCCTTCAGACTCTTTACCCTTGCTATCTGACTTATCGTGTACATTTTTCATCTTTTCAGCACCTTCTAGTTTTTGGAATCTTATTAAAGAAACACCATCTACCATTGTGAGGACCTTCTCTCTATGATCCTTAATTCTCATTATTTCTAAAATTGGAACTTTAACAGTCATTTGTGACAATACTTTCCCCATATCAAAAGGGGTATATTTTTTATCAGAGGGTTATTTATTTTCAAGACTAATATTATCATCCTCAAATTGTATGGTCAGAATTGACCGTTCTTTTTTTGTTTACTTATTTTCCATTTTAGGAGGGGAAAAAATCACTTATGGTTTTTTAACCTTTACCTCAGATACAATGTTTTGACCACTTTATTTGTTTAAAATTTTAACTTTTACCTTACTTACATTCTCACCATATCATTCCTTCTTATGTGTCTTTTGGCATGTGCTTTGTTTTCTTTGATAGAAATGCCAGCTAAACTATTACCTGCATCACCAACTACTCTATTTCTCAAGTTATAATTACTTCTTGCTTTAGTAACCATGTGAGCTATAATTATTGCTCTCTCCTCATCAAAGGGTGTTCTTACTATTGTAGACTCCTCAATATTGGAGTATAACACCTTATATTATCAACCTTTTCTTCGTCACTATCAGACAAAACTTATTGATGATATACTTCTACTCTACCTTGTGAACCATACATATCATAGTTCTCAATTTCATTATCTGAATCTACATCATGAAATGAATGAGAATAATTCATAGTACAACCATTATTTCCACACAAATCACCTTCCTCATTTCCTTGTTCTTTATTTGCATTCATATCTAGAGCAACAGCACAACAATCAAGATTATGTGGGGCTTCACAAGCTTCACACCAATAATCATCATTGCACATATTGACAGAATTTTTATGCAAAGGATAAGGATTTCTATTATCAGGGTTGTCCTTTCTTTGTGAGACAATAGGTTTTCCATCTTTGTATTGGGTACCATATGGATGATTTTGCATCCTATTATGGGGATTATAATTATTATACAATGGCCTATTATAATATGGAGCTTTGTAATCTTTATGTTGTGGTTCCTTTTGTTTGCTCCTACTAATATGCTCATCATCCCTTCTACCCATTTTTTTTTATAGTCTCCTAATCATTTCTATATTAATAACTTTCTTATAAGATTCAAGAGGGCTTCTTGGATTCTTGTCTTGGAGAGAATATCCCATTTTAGAATCAAAATAATTTACATATGTAGCAAGACATATCTTTTCATCAAGCCTTAATTTCTAGAAAGGCCTATGCATAGCTCTTTGGAATCTTGTATTGAATTCAGAAACTTCCTTATTTGAATGTATCTTTATATTATTAAATTAATTCAACAAGAATCCCTTATTTGTCTTATCACCACATTGATCCTTAAATAAAACTATCAGTTCATCCATAAACCCCACAAAACCATGAGATAGCCCTCTAAACCATTCCCTAGCATCTTCAACTAGAGATTGAACAAAAATTTTCATCAAGACACCTTCATGATTGATGTTAAGGTCATCCCTGATATCAATTTTTTTTTCTTCAATGTACATCACAAGTAAGAACGTTATTTCCTAAAAATTTGAGAAGTTTATCCCCAATCTCATTTGGGCCTGCATTAAGATAACTATGGATACCAATGAAAGAAAATTGCTTGTACCTTTCTACATGAAGTGGTCTCCTTTGGAATCTATCATCATCTTGGAAAGTAGAAGCTTTGGCATTTGATTTTGTAGCATTTTCAGCACCGGCTTGGGAAATCCCAAAATATTGCATGAGGAAATCAATCTTCTTCTTCATCACTAAAGTAGAAACATCTACTTCTTCTTTCTCTAGCATTTTGGCGATGGTTTCCTTCTCCCTTTTGGATCTCTCAAGGTCAATGTCCAATTTAGACATTTGATCTATTGGAACTTTGTGATTGTTAGGTTCATCTGTTTCACTTCTTGTGACCTTCTTCTTTCCTTTATCTTTGGAACTTTGAGCATCAATACTTTGGCGAGTAACAAGTTTCTCATCACCTTTCTTAGTTTTTCAGCATGTTTTATTCCTTAATGTTTCAGCCATTGCTTTTGTTTTTTATTCCTTTTTATCTCTTTCTCTCTTTGTGTTTTGATAACCCATTACTTTTGGAGGAATTTATTATATTCATCTTCATCTTCAAAGGAATCTTCAGAATCTGAGATAGTGGTATCAGTCTCCTCCCCCTCTCTTTCACTAGAGAATTGTTATCTCCAATAGTATCCAATCCCAAGTTTGGAGCCTCTTCATATTCTGATGTATTTCCTTCATGAATGTATTGGATTGAATCTTCTCTTTTAGGGTCATTCTCTTGTCTTCTTAGGGATTGGTTGTCTTTGTTCTTCTTTCCTCTCCTAGGCTAACTAACCCTAGAAGTGGTTGAAAGTCCACCCTCCAACTTAACTCTACATCACCCTATCTATGACTCTCAGGAAAGCCATGTCATTTATACCCTTGTTGGTCATGATTCATCCTGCTATGGTTCCATTTACTCATACTTTCATGATGGCATTATATGTGGAACCTTTAACCGATTTGAACACATAAATCTTACCCTAAATGCCTCTCGCCATTCCCTTATTACTAGTAATTTGTATATAAGGGGTCTCGATGGTACACTTCTTAGATGCTTAGAAAAGGAAGAATCTAAGCAAGCATTAGTTGACATCCATGAGGGCATTTATGGGGGACATTCCAATGGTCTTGCCATGGCTTGAAGGTTGCTTAGGGAAGGGTACTATTGGCCTACGATGCAGATTGATGTAGTAGATTTTGCAAAGTCATGTGAAAAGTGTCAAAAAAATGGTAACCTAATACATGATCTAGGGAGGGAGCTCATTCCTTCTATATCTCATTGGTCATTTTAGCATCGGGCCTTTGACCTTGTTGGGAAGATTCATCCCAACTCATCATGTGGAAATAATTTTTTTATCACTGCTACTGATTACTTCACTAAATGGGTAGACGTTGTCCCACTTTCTATTGCCTCGGGCAAGAAAGTATCTCTATTCATTCTAAACCATATCATCTATCAATATGGAGTACCTTCCGAGATTATTACTGATAATGGAGGCCAGTTTTAAAATAAGGACCTTAAAATACTCTACAAGAAATTCAAGATTAAACAACATTGGTCCTCCATTTACTTCCCGCAAGCAAATGGTCAAGCAAAGGCATCAAACAAAACCATTCTTAAAATCTTGCATAAAAAATCTTGTAAGAATGGTAGAGATTGGTATTTATAGATAAATCTGGCTTTGTGGGCCTATAGAATGAGTATTCATACTCCTACTGGGGCTACTCCTTTTTCCCTTACATATGGCACTGAAGCAGTGTTACCTTTGGAGGTTGAGATTCCTTCACTTAGAGTTTCCCTCAAAGGTCTAGTTATAGATGAAGACTACCGCGCCATGAGACTTCAAGAGTTAGAACTTCTAGATGAAAAATTTCAAGCATCATTTGACCATATGAGGGTTTATCAAAAGCGCATGTCCAAAGCCTTAAAAAAAAAGGTTCATCCTAGAGAATTCCAAGTGGGAGATCTTGTCCTATGTGAAAATCCTAATAATCAACAACATAGAGATCAAAAGGGAAAATTTGAACCTAATTGGCTTGGAACTTACATCATTACAAAAAATTTTGGGATATGTGCTTATTTACTATCTATAGAAGAGGGAGAACAACTCCCTGATCCTATCAATGTCTTGCAATTGAAGAATTTCTATGCATGATGCCCATTCTGATTGGGGGCATCCTTTGTACATAACTATTGATCCTGAAAAAATATAAAAAAATGATATATTGTCAAAAATTCAAAAATTCAAAAAATGTCTTGAAAAAATGATCATCTTAGTGAAAAACTAGCAATAGGTACTTTGATGTATCTCCAAAAAAAATTATATATTCCAAAAATACAAAAAAAAATAAAAAATTTCAAAATTCAAAAAAAATAGAAAAAGTGCCTTGGTCAAAACCTGGAAACAGGCGCCTTGGTAGCAAAAAATCAAAAAGAATTATTAAAAGTCCTTAAAAAAAGAAGAAAAAAATGAAAAAAATAAAAAATTGAAAAAAATAAAAAAATAAAATCCAAGTGGTAAAAACCTGGAAACAGGCGCTACTTGAGGCCTTTGCACCCCTATTTTTTTAGCGCGTGTCCTTGAAACTTAGCCTTTCTCCATCATGCCTTGTCCTTGTTGCCTTTGTTTGGAATTAGTCTTTGTCTTTGTCTAGGGGGCATAACTATGTTATCTTCGGTCTCTTGGATGCGCTATTATTTAGGACACCTCACAAATGATATTTTTCAATACCACCACAACTATATTTTTCAATACAAACCCTGACATCGAGTGTTTTTCAACACTGATCGGTTTGGTCTTAACCAGTTTTGTCATGTTTTCTTGCCTTCTTGCAAGAATTTGATCCTTATCCTCAGAACTCAGTATCAGTTAACACACTTAAATTTTTAAACACAACACTTAATGCTTGAGCTATGTCATAATATTTTCTTTGTATGCTAACTGTTATTGATTTTCGTTGAGTGTCCTTGTCTAATAAGTCTCTCTGTGATGCATAGCTAGAAGAATTAGGGCATGGGGCATGTTTTTATTTTCTTTCTTGTTGTGGGTATGGTCTTGAAACTCTTGAGTGTCTCTTTTTGTTCTCTTGACACACTTAGGAAATTTGAGGCTTCATCCTTGACTATTTTTGCACGACCATTCTTCTGGTCATCCTGGCCTCTATGCCTTGATATGAGTGTGGGTTTTCTACATTAAATTGGGTAGGATAACAATGAAGTCATCTTGACCTTTATGTCTTTGATGCTTGTGTTAGAATCTTTTCATATTCTAATCTGATATAAATCACATTCATATCTTCATATTTGTGCTTGTGACGAGTGATGATTGTGTGATTTTCCGATGTCTATTAATAATGGCCCAATGAGGAAAATAAGTTCCTTAACATTCTCTTATGAATGGTGAACACAAAGTCCTATGTTACAGTTTCTCTATTGCAAGTACACCTTTTCATTTTCATGTAGCTTGCATTGTTTTTGATTAAGGTAAAAGAAGGTTTTGAAGGGAACCCCGAAACCCCTTAACAAAACAAAGAGATGAGAGACAAAAAAAGCCCAACGAGCATCAGATTGACCCAGAGATAGGAACAATCAACAGAGGGTCAAAACCCAGATATAGCAACATAAACATACTAAACAAAAGGAACAGAAAAACTGTTGGAAAGAAAACAGAGAAAAGGCCTGCCAGCACCAAAATCAGAGCAAGGATTTCAGAAGGCATTCAGAGTCCATCAGCTGACTCTTCATAGTTGTCACATTCTCTCTAAGCTTCTGAAGATCCGGATCTTCATTCTTCTGCACCTTAGATCTAGTGCGAGTTCCAGGTCCTGAGTGCTGGAAGGAAACAAGGTGCTCAGCATTGTCTTTATTGTTTTCCAGCCAAGTGCTCAGAGACATCAGATTCTCGAGCGTAGCCTTCATTCCAGTGTTAACCAAAGTGAGCAAGTGTTTCAGCATATCTTCATTCCCTTCAAT
>MU225113.1:9709-31445 GCA_018584345.1 Thuja plicata | reverse complement strand
ATTGATTCACCCCCCCCCCCCCTCTTAGTTATTACTAACATATTCAAGTAGAATTCTTTGATAATTATTCAGACTGCATCTTTGCTTCAACTCATTAAGTCGACTGTTAGATATTCTTGAACTCGATCAATCTTTACTTGTTTCATTAGTGCTGAATAGAACCCACCTTAGACACATGTTGCAAGGGAGTAATTCCTTAATGAGTAGATGCTGAGCACTTTAGCTTTAAAGTTTTACGTTGTCTGTCTGATCTTCTCAGACTTGATTGATCTTTACTTCATTACCTTGGCACTAATCAGACCCACTAGGGACACATGGCCTAACAACGTAATGCCTTGAAAATTAAAAATATTCTTCTTTATCTTCAATCCATTACGCCTGTCATCCGATAACAATTAACTATACTATACTTTAATCTCACCCTTGGCTTCAAAACTGCAGGTCCCACTAATCAAGCTGCACACATGGCCGTATAACATAATGCCTTAAACATTAGATCTTGCACACTTTACATCAAGGATTCACACATACCATTAGATCTTATTTTAATTTAACCTATATTTTACCCTTCACCTTTACGCGGACCTAGTCCCATCATCCACCATGTGTCAGCTAGGCACATTGCCTTGATTATTAAAAGGCTTCATCTTGCTCATTAAGGGATAGTGCTTGTCGTTGGATTAAACAAGACATGCACGGCAGATGTAAAAGGTAAATTCATAAATTTTAACGAGGCTTAGGACTTAGGGAAATAAATTAAAATATCACCCCACTAAGACTTAGGAAAAGATAAAAGGGACGGCCCCGCTCAAACATAACAAATAAACACATGGGTAAATGAGTTTTTAAGTCATCAAAAAATGCAACTTGGTTTTATAATAAGTCCATGAAGGTTTTAAGGTATTTATCACTAATAGATAGAAATTTTGAATTTAGTACTCAAGGAAATGAAAAGAAACAATGAGGTTTTCAATATTTAAACCATATTTTCTCACAGAAACTTAGGGTTTTAGACCATAGATCATAGGAACAATTACACAAACATGGAAAGAAGACATGGAACCAAGAAAAAATTTGCATGTGCTAAAAACTTCATTATTGTCTGATCTGTATTCATCACCCATTTACATTCTCCTCTTAAGATATGGTAACATAATAAAAATCAATTAATCAATTTATTGACATCAATGATAAAACAACAATTGATCTAACTATTTCTATAATCATGATAATCATTATCACTCAGTCTTCATCATCTTCATCAGTTGATTAACTATCCACCTCTTTGGCATTGATGGCAACCACTATAATAGTATTATAGAAATTGATGATGGAAATACTCAAATACATAATTGTACTCCCTCTGAGTTGATATTTCAATTTCCACTTTGATATATTTGATCTCTCAATCTAAATCTTCCTCTTGGATAAATCTTATGATTCTTGCTACATACATTTTGATTCACCTTCATGAGTAAATAGTAACAATTCATTGTCTCCCTCTGTCATCAATATATCCATTAAGGATAAATGTCATCAATTCATTCTCTCCCTCTTTGAAAATAATTCCATAAAGTCATACTCCTAAAATATTATTCCAGTAGTGGATTATACCTAACATGTACTCATAAAACATGCAACTTTAGGAAACTCTTAAACTGTGTCATACTAACATCAATTCAATAATAGATATTCTAATTAAATGTAGAATTGATGTAGTATGCCTCATGATTCTTAGTGAATATTGTATAGGGGATGAACCCTTAATTTACCTCTGATACAATAAAAAGCATCTTTAGGTAGTGGGTTCGTAAAGATATCAGCCAATTGTTCCCTTGAATTGAAATATTCCAATCTAATGCATTCTTCTCTTGAACTTGTTCTCTCAAGTAGTGATACTTGATAGAAATGTTATCAGTCTTTGAATGCATAACCGGGTTCTTTGATAGATTAATAGCACTTGTATTATCACAAAAAATAGTGACCAGATCTTTGATCTCTTCTTGCGTACCTTTAAGCAATTGTTTAATTCATACAATATCTGTACAATTGATAGAAGAAACAACATATTCTGCCTCGATAGTAGACTCTGAAACTCAAATTTTCTTCTTTCTTAGCCATGTGACCAATCTTTCACCTAGAAAGAATGTACCTCCATTAGTACTTTTCTTGTCATCAATGTTTATAGCCCAATCTACATCAGTGTAGACTTGCAGACCAAAAGTACATCCTTTCTTATACAATAAAATAAATTCTTCAGTGCCTTTCAGATATCTCAAAATTCTTTTTACTGCAAACATATATGTTTCCTTAGGATTAGAAGAAAATCTTGCAATAATCTTAACAATGTGTGCTATAGCAGGTCTACTGTGAACTATAATTTACAAATTATTGATCGGTAAAGAGTATTATCCACCTCTTGTGTCTCATCTTCTTTTGATAATTTACATCCAGTAACCATAGGTGTTCCAACAAGCTTGGAATATTCCATACCAAAGTTTTTGAGGATCTCTTTGACATAATTAGCTTGTGTAATATAGATCCCTCTAGTATCTTGTATTTTTAGACCTACAAATAAATTAATCTCTCCAATAATTGACATTTCAAACTCTTATCTCATTTCATCATAAAATCCTTTACATAAGGTACATCATTACCTCCAAATATAATATCAGCAAAAAAAAATTCAGCAATTAAAACTTTTTTATCACTGTCACATTTCAAGTAAACATTATTGAACTATCACTTGTTCTCTGAAATCCTATTTTGATTAGATAAGAGTAAAATATCTCATACCATGCTCGGGTTCCTGTTCCAAACCATATAAAGCTTTATGTAACTTACGTACCTGGTTCTTATTAGTGTTCTCAATGACATTCTTCTTGTGCATCACCTTTGCAAACCAATCTAGCTTTATTTCTGATAACTTATCAATTCTCATTTAATTTGTTTCTAAAAATCCATTTAGTACCAATAAATTTTTTTTCTTGAGGCTTGGGTACTAATGTCCCTGTCTTGTTCTTATCAATTTGATCATACTTTTCTTTCATTGGTTTCATCAAATAATCATTATCAGTTCTTCTTTAACTTTCTTTGGCTCAAATGTAGATATAAAACATGCATTATCTCTTACCTTTCTTCTAGTCATCACTCTATCATCCTTATTTTCAATTACCTTTCTCGGGGAATGGTGCCTCCTCACATAGTTTTCCAAAATAGGCTCGATAGGTCTTAGTCCTTCAACCTCAACATTCTGTTGTAGAACTCCTTATTCATCATCCTCCTTAGTAGGTTCTCTCAGTAAGGTATCATGAACATCACATTGTACATATACAAACTTCTTATACTCTTGAGGTTCCTTCTTTCTATCTTGATCATTCCTTTCTGCAAATTCATCAATTCTTACATTTGGACTTTCCACCATCTTGTTAGTAACTTTTCTCAAATATTTGTAAGTTTTACTCCTCGTAGAATATCCTAAGAATATCCCTTCTTCTCCTTTTGAATCAAACTTTCCTTCTCTATAATCTTTAAAAATATAACATTTTCTTCCAAAAACTTTAAAGTAATTGAAATTAGGTATGTGTTCATACGAGTTTTCATAAGGTGTCTTGTTGGTACCTTTCTTCATTTGTACTTGGTTCAGTGTAAACAACAACACTTACGACTTCTCTCCAAAATTTCTTTGAAATTTATTTTTCAATCATCAGTGTCATAGCACAATAAAAAATAGATCTATTTCTTCTCTCAGTAATTCCATTCTATTGTGGTCTCCTTGGTGCTAACAACTGTCTCTTAATTTCATTCTCATTACAAAACAATGTAAACTCATTAGAAGTAAACTCACCTCCTCTATCATATCTCAGACATTTCAATTATCTTCTAGTTTCCTTTTCAACTTGGACCTTATACCACTTAAACATATGAAATGCATCAGATTTTTCTTTTAAAAACATTACAAACATCATTCTAGAATAATCATCCACAAATAAAATAAAATATTTGTCTCCATAATAACTTTCAGTCGTCATGGGTCCACATAAATCAATATTCACTAAATCCAAATTTCCTTGGGTAACATAAGTCTTACTTCAATAACTAGATTTAGTCATCTTACTCATCTGACATTCTCTGCAAATAGAATTCTCAGGTTTCTCTAACTTGGTAGTCCTCTCACTCTATTCTTCTTACTCACTTTGATTAAGTTGTCATAATTAACATGACAAAGCCTTTTGTGTCATTAGCAAACATCTTCAACTTTAGCCAATAGGAAAATTTTCATAGAATTATCAAGATAAAATAAATTACCTTTAGATTTTTCACTAGTGGCAATCAAAAGTATCCTTCTTATCAAATACTTTCACCTTTCCATATTGAAATTCTAGTCAGTGACATGTATTATTTAACTATGCAACACTCAGTAGATTATACTTTAAGCCTTCAACTCAATAAACATCATCGCATCTTGTGTTATTTAGTAGAATTATAGAACCTTTTCCTTTCATAAGACATGGAGCATCATTACCAAATCTAACAAATCCTCCATCATACTTTTCTAAAGAAATAAACTTAAGTGTGTCATCAGTCATGTTATGTGAACAACCACTATCTATAATCCATGTTTCATTCTTACTTACTTGTGATATTAGGGCTCTTGGTTTTTATTTGTTTTCTTCATCACAATCATCTTTAATAGAAACATAAATAACTTATTTTCCATCATCACTATCATTTGAATAATCATCACTTAGTCCTTCATTAGCAATATGACAAGATTTCTTACCTTTGTTTTTGTAGTCTCTCGTTCTCCTTAATCTATTTTCTCTATTTTCCTTATCTGCATTATGTTTCTTTTCCTCCTTATCTTTCTCAGGAAAGTTAGATGCAAAATGACCAATTTTATCACAATTAAAACATTTCAAGGGTAACTTACCTCGGTATTTACCTTTGCCTCTTTGTAGCCTTTTAACCAACAAAGATTCAAATTTTCTCTTATTATCATCATATTCAGAAAATAACTCTTCAAGACCTTCATTATAACTATAAAATTTCTCACTAGCACTGCTCAAATATCCATCCGTGGTTGCAACTTCCCTAGCTTTTCCAATCTTTAAGGTAGACTTAAATGCGGATTCAATCTTAGATGTAGCAGGAAAACTATTGTCAAAATCATGTAACTCAAATGTAGTTAACTTACCAATAGTAGCATCAAGTGAGACATTCATCTCCAGAATAGATCTTAGCTCTTGTAAAACGGATACACAAATAACATAGCTACATAGAAGGGTTCTCTTCATCTTCCTTGTAATATCATCCTCTGTTATGATTCAACCAGCTCCTCTCATAGAATTAATAGTCTCCTTAATTCTTGTATTATACTGTATTATGTTCTCTCCCTCTTTCATCCTCATGGAGTCAAATTTACCTCTTAAACTTTCTAGTTTGGCCTTCTGAACATGCTGATCTCCACCATAGGTCAAAGTAAGCTTATCAAACATTTTCTTCAAAGTAGTACATCCATCAACTTCAAAATGTTCATGGTGTGTGTTCTTATTTCTGTCTTTTCTCACTGAGAGTCAAAGTTGTAGTAGAGGGTGCAACATATTTACTATCAAGAAAATGAAGTCCATATTCTCCTACTCCAGACACATGCAACCTCATTCTACTTTTCCATGTAGAGAAAATATCTCTATTCAACTTTGGTTCTTCCCTCTTATACATCTTTAAATATTAACTCAAGTCATTTTAAGCTTATCACTCCATAGTAACAAGCTTTGATACCAATTTTTTGTCCACTGAGAGGGGGGGGGGGTAAACCAGACAAAATCAAATCTTAATGTTCAAAACTTAACACATTGATTCACTCAGTAGAACTAAATACAGTGATATCAGATTCACCAAACAACTTAATAACTTAAACAAACATACATCTCAAATATGTCAATCAGTCATTCTAACTCATTAGCATCAAATTGACATAGTTGACACCACATTTAATGAGGAACCCTATTTTGGTAAAAACCTCTATGGGAATTATGACCCATAATAAAATGTACCCTTCTGAAGCACCCTCAGTTAAGAACTTATGATGTTAGAGCTTACAAACACATTTGTTAAATGTGGCCCTGTTAGGGTATTTACCTCAGATCTATTAAGATCTTTACCCTATTAGGAGTGTTCTTGTTAGAGGTCTTTATACACTCTTTTGGAATGTCACCTACTTCTAGGATTTACAAATAGAATGGTTAAATCCAATAAGTTAAGAGATTTCTCTATTAAATATTAATAAGCAACATTATAAACTTTGACCTATAAATATAGTAACTACATGTTGTTGTATCAAATCCTTTATGCTCAATTGAATACTGCCATCACATACTCCATTTATCTCTTTCTCAGACTGTATATTCTTCAATATTTGTTTCTTTGTTCTTCTCAATAAATGTTGTTATTCATCATCATCTTCTTCTCTATTCAACTCGCCAGTGTCTCTATATATTTTATCTATTTTTTCTCATTCTTTATATAGACATACTTTTGCCTCTTAATCTCCTTAATTAGATTTTCCATCATTTACGCTTTGTCATTTGATAATATTCTTCTTTAATCTCAACTCAATAAACCACTTCACTTTTACCTCCAAACTTGAACTTTTCTTGGAGGTCACATAATCAAATTTAACCTCTCAAGATCTTCGCCTTAGATATTCGCATTGAATTTTCATGTTCATAGATCTTCTAACAAACTTCATAAAATTATTATCCTTATACATATCATCATCTCTTCACATTAATTTCCATATTATCACCATTTAAAATCAATATCCTACACTCAGTAAATTTGCTTTGCAACTCGGTAACTATCTTCATTCACTTCTCGGTGTCTAACTCATCTTTGATGCTTGGTGCTTCTCTTTCTCTGAGTGTTCAGCAACTATGACCAACTTACATAACTCTATATACTGACTGACTCTATCTATCTCGGTAAAGTAACTCTTTTAGTCATGTAAAATATAAAATGGATGTTACCAAATGTAAGGTGTTGAAAAGGGATAAGGTGGTTTGATTGTTAATTGTTGCTTGATTTGATTAAAGTGTGTTGAATTCCTTAACCCTACCTTACACTTAATTGAATTGTATTGATTGTTTATTGTAATTGTGATTAGGGAGCAGATAAGATGCTCCTCTTTTATTCTCAAATGCACAAATGGGAGATCCAAGTTGATCAACCCAAAGGAAGGGCTAATGCACAAATGAATCAACTATTTGGAAAGGACGATAACAAGAAGGATATCTTAAATTTTGTTAATTATATGTATAGATATGCTATATGACAGTTTTGAAGAAATAGGAGAAGTGTACTAACCTTAAGGAATTGCAGATCAAAGAATGCTATTTTCTGAGGTCTGTAGACTATTTCTGGAAAATGTGACAGATGATCCCGAACCGGAACGCAAAGACGAACAAAACTAAGAAATATTTTTCCATTCTGATGTCGTCTTATGAAAAAGGTCAACCTTGACCCAAAAATGTCAACCCTAACCCAATAATGTCGACCCTGACCTACAAAGGTCTGACAGAGAATATATTCACGCCGTCTGAAAGAAAGCCGAAAAGGGTATCCAAAATTGTGTTCAAATCTACAGTCCCAAACCTGTACCTGCAAGAAAAAGAGGTTTGTTTGTTGGGGGGAGGGTTTTGCGTTGGTCAAACACCGATTTAGGAATTAACCTTGAAATCAATAAAGTATAGAATGCTAGCAAGTAGTAAAATTGAATCTAACAATGAAGCTATGATATTCAATAGATATGTAATTGTAATTCAAATGTATGCAAGTATGTAAGTTTGAAAGCTTGGACTTTAGAAACCATAAACCTCCATGATTGTATGCTTCAAATCCACCTTGAAGAGAGGATGAATGAGTCTTGAGGATGCACAAAGGGCCTTGAAGGAAGATCACACCACCATGATGGCTAGATCTAGGGTTTTGAATAATAAATTTTGAATGCTTGCACCTAATCCCTTCAAAGGCTTGAAATCTTGAATCCTTGATCTTCAATGGAGAACTTGAATGCTTGAGAGGGAGACTTGAACACATTAATATCTTGGAAACATGTAGAATAATGGATGCTTGAAACTTCTCCTTTTATGCTCAATATCGCTTAGTATCACTTAGAGAAAACGAGAGGAGAAAACTTCCTTTTATATGAAACTAGGGCACAATATTCTAAGGAGGCCAACATAGGATAATTAAATTCCAATTAGACCCATTCCCCTAGAAGAGGACCTATATTAAATATAATTTAGGAATCAACACTTTGGAACTCAAAACAACTGACCCGAAAGCGGGAAAACTAAATTTTGGATGACCCTCGGCAGCCGACAAGCTTCCAATTTTGAAAGGGAGACCCTGGTCAGGGTCAAGGTTGACCCTGACCTAGGTCAAGGTCAAAGTTGACCTTGACCCAGGGGGCCAGAACCCTTAAAAAATATGCCAGGTGGGGTAGAAGGTGCCCGGAGAGGCCCAATAAGGGTCCTAAACATGCACAGAAGCAGAGGATGATGCAGAAATGGGTGGATGATATGATGGAGGTCAAAAAAATCCCTTAAGGAGGGATAAAAATTATTAACATGGAAGTGCTTCCATTTTAAGATGATACATTAAGCCCCCACTTTAGCGAGAGTATGAGAATCGAACGTGCTCATGGTAAAGTTAGAGGAAAAAGATCCTTGTGGATTGCAATGAGGTAGAATATCACTAAGTTAGGGATATGATCCCCCAAATGAAGGATTATAACTCAACATACATACATAAAGATATGGAAGTAAAGAGCAATTAATCATAGAAAACATACGTGACTACATAAGTAAGACAAGAACAACACCATAGACAACATACCTTCATGATCTAATCCTACTAGCATGAAAGAAAAAGAGAAAAGAGAAAGTGATTACCTCACCTAGTAAGATGCCCACCTTACTATGAATCACCAAGGAGGGAGAGCCCCAAACAAGTTCACCCATAAACTATGCTTGTAATTGTAAATGTGTCTTCTAACAGCTTTTGAAAATATCCATAGATCCACATTCTTGCATCACTATGGAATATAAAATGTGTGTCCATTCAGGATTTAGCAACTTATGTGCGTTACCTTTCGAGGATTTAGCATATCATAAAAATAAAAAGGGTGTGTATCTCTTAAGGATTTAGCAGCTTGTGTGCATTACCTTCCAAGGATTTAGCAAAAGTAAAATGTAAAAATGTGTGTCTCTTTAGGATTTAGCAACTTATGTGCGTTACCTTCCAAGGATTTAGCAAACATAAAAGTAAAAATGTGTGTCTCTTTAGGATTTAGCAACTTGTGTGTGTTACCTTCCAAGGATTTAGCAAACATAAAAGTAAAAATGCGTGTCTCTTCAGCATTTAGCAACTTGTGTGCGTTACCTTCCAAGGACTTAGCATACTGCAAAATGTAAATAAATGTAAACTATAGTACAATGCAGACTCTATATATGCCCCCCTCCTTATCATGGCTACCCACTAGGCAGGATAAGGAAGAGGAAGAGAATACCTACTTCACAAGGTAAGGATATATCTCGCTTTACAACAATGTATACCATATTCTTAGCAAAAAGCCTTGACCCTTACATCTAAGAACATAGATAATTGTGAAATGGATATGTCACTTGTGGAAAAGGATCCTCGAAGAGGAAGAGATCTTATCAACAAGAGCCCTACCAGAGAGGAGTGCTTAGGATAAAATGTCATCTTCAAAAAGCAAGAGGGACCCAAGCTTCAACCATCAAGCCCCTTACAATGAAGAGGATGAGGAATCTTGGAATGAAGGATAACAAACTCTAACCAAAAAGCAAGGGAAGGAGTTTATAAAGAACATAATTTGCAAAATAAACAAGAGGTAATGACCTAGGACAATCACCTCTCAAATAAGAGGGTATCAATAGTCAAAACATAGATCTATATAAGGAAAATAATGTTTGCAACATAAAAAAATGCCACTAAGCTAAGGAAAGTAGATCCTTAGATAGAGGTAGAAGGAGGAAATACCTTGCCCCCCAGAGATGATGACAAGCGATATATCAAATTATATCAACAAAGTTATAAAAATAAGTGATATCCTTACAAAACAGATGTCCTAGAAAAAATATCATGAGTGTAAGAAGCTATAAGGATAGAATGTAGAAAGAATAACCAATTATACTCAAAACAACATTCATTCTAAGAGGATAATGGATCCTATAAGACTGGAAGAGAATACCTCTTGCCCCTTAGTTTAAGAGACAAGAGGAGAAACATAGTCTAATTTGTAGAAGAATGAGGGGAATGCCCTATGTCAAAATTATGAAAAATTTGTAATACCACTCGGGAATAAGATATAATTCCAAGAGAAGCTCTATCTCTAACATATAATTTCAAATGTACACAATCAGCAAGTAAATGTTTATTTCTATTATGGAAAGGACATTTGTACTTATGTAAAGCATTTTTCAGAATAGGTTTAAAGTTTTCTTTCTTGGAATTCATTAGCTGGACATACACTTTCTTAGCCACATCTTGAGGAGTATCAAGATGATCTAAGGTAGGTGTTGGAAGAAGAATATCAAGAGCAGGATGATAGTTAATATCAACCACATGAAATTGAGAAGATGAATAACCTATACCATGCATATCATTTTTAGGAGACACATGAATTGGGATTTTAATGCCATGTTCGTTAACACAAAGCCCTAAACCCTTATAACCATGTTTATCTACCATAGTGTATCTAGTAGTCTACCTATCTTGCGTAGAATTTATGGGAGATGATTGATTATGTTGTGTATGAGAGAATGTCATGTAAGGTGGAACAATAGTTTTATGGGAAGTTTCTTTGTATTTCCCTTTATTATCACCATGGATAGGATAAGAAGGAGACAGTGACCAACTTACATAACTCTATATACTGACTGACTCTATCTATCTCGGTAAAGTAACTCTTTCAGTCATGTAAAATATAAAATGGATGTTACCAAATGTAAGGTGTTGAAAAGGGATAAGGTGATTTGATTGTTAATTGTTGCTTGATTTGATTAAAGTGTGTTGAATTCCTTAACCCCACCTTACACTTAATTGAATTGTATTGATTGTGTATTGTAATTGTGATTAGGGAGAAGATAAGATGCTCCTCTTTTATCCTCAAATGCACAAATGGGAGATCCAAGTTGATCAACGCAAAAGAGGGGCTAATACACAAATGAATCAATTATTTGGAAAGGAGGATAACAAGAAGGATATCTTAAATTCTATTAATTATATGTATAGATATGCTATATGACAGTAATTGAAGAAATAGGAGAAGTGTACAAACCTTAAAGAATTATAGATCAAAGAATGATGTTTTCTGAGGTCTGTAGACTATTTCTAGAAAAACTAATAGATGATCCCAAACCAGAATGCAGAGATGAACAAAACCCAGAAATCTTTTTCCATTCCGATGTCATCTTATGAAAAAGGTCAAGCTTGACCCACAAATGTCAACCCTGACCCAATAATGTCGACCCTAACCTACGCAAGTCTGACAGAGAATCTGTTCACGCCGTCCAAAGGAAAGCTGAAAAGGGTATCTAGATATTTGTTCAAATCCATAGTCCTGAACCTGTACCTACAAGAAAAAGAGGTTTGTTTGTTGGGGGGAGGGGTTTGCCTTGGTCAAACCCCATTTTATGAATTAACCTTGAAATCAATAAAGTATAGAATGCTATCAAGTAGTAGAATTGAATCTAACAATGAAGCTATGATATTCAATAGATATGTAATTGTAATTCAAATGTATGCAAGTATGAAAGCTTGGAATTTAGAAACCATAAAACTCCATGATTGTATGCTTGAAATCTACCTTGAAGAGAGGATGAGTGAGTCTTGAGGATGCACAAAGGACCTTGAAGGAAGATCACACCACCATGATGGCTAGATCTAGGGTTTTGAATAATAAATCTTGAATGCTTGCACCTAATCCCTTGAAAGGCTTGAAAGCTTGAATCCTTGATCTTCAATAGAGAAATTGAATGCTTGAGAGGGATACTTGAACACCTTAAGATCTTGTAAACATGTAGAATAATGGATGCTTGAAACTTCTCCTTTTATGCTCAATATCGCTTAGTATCACTTGGAGAAAATGAAAGGAGAAAAATTCCTTCTATATGAAACTAGGGAACAATCTTCTAAGGAGGCTGACATACGATAATTAAATTCCAATTACACCCACGCCCCTAGAAGAGGACCTATATTAAATATAATTTAGGAATCAATACTTCGAAACTCAACACAGCCGACCCGGAAGTGGGAAAATTGAATTTTGGATGACCCCCGACAGCTGACAAGATTTCAATTTTGAAAGGGGGACCCTGGTTAGGGTCGAGGTCAACCTTGACCCAGGGGGGAAGAACCCCTAGAAATAATGTCAGGTGGGGTAGAAGGTGCCCGAGGAGGCCCAATCAGGGTTCTAAACAGACACAGAAGCAGAGGATGATGCAGAAATGGGAGGATGATATGATAGAGGTCAAAAACATCCCTTGAGGAGGGCTAAATGTTCTTAACATGGAAGTGCTTCCATTTTAAGATGATACAAGTCATAACTTAACTCTTTGTGATTTATGACCTAATGAAACAACTAAACTAATTTAATAACATCAAATATGTATTAGAAAACAACTATATCAACATTACTTCATCATTGTTTGATCTATATTTGTCACCCATTTAAGTTCTCTTAAGCGTTGGTAACATAGTAACAATCAATTAATCAATTGCTTGACATCAATGAAAAAACAAAAAATAATCTAACTATTTCTACAATCACGATACTCCATATCACTCAGTCTTCATCATCTTCATCAGTTGATTAACAATTGTTCCCACCACAATAGCATTTTTATTTTGCATCCCACCTTTTTTCATGTTAGGTACTCATCCTTGGTTGGTTTTTCCTCATCTTTTCCCTGCAAACTATTTTGTTTCTCATCCTTCTTAAAATCTTCTCTAACCTCCATGACCTTAAAAATGGCTACACCCTCTTTGCACTCACCTTCTTCTAATCCCAGAAACTACTTCTTACCCATTAAGATCATTTTTTCTTTCTTTTGTGTTGCTTCAACATCTTCCTACAATGGAGTTAATGCAAACACTTTTCCATCCTTTTTGATGGTGTATGTATTAGAAAAACCATCATCCATATATTTCTTATCATATTTACATGGTCTTCCTATTAGGAGATGACAATAATTCATTAGTAAAGTGCCACACAAAACCCTATCTTTATGTTCCCCAATTTCAAAATCGGCATAAGTTTATTCATTCACCAAAAGAGATTGACTCTCACTTACCCAAGAGGCCTTATAGGGGTTTGGATGATAAACCTTCTATAGATTTAATTTTTATACCATTTCCCTAGATACCATATTGTCTTGTGAACCAGAATAAATAATCAATTTACATACCTTACCTTGGATTTTGGAGTTGATTCTAAAAAGTGATCTTCTTTGGCTCATGTCCTTGTCCTCCAACTTGTTCAGAAGTGTTCTACTTAGCATAAACATCTCTCCAACTTATGAAGCACCTTTCATAGGATTAGGAAAGCTATCACTTCTCTCTTCATCTTCTTTTACTATTTGAACTCCTCTTTCATTTCTCCTCTGACCACTACTAGAAGTAGCACCAAAATTATTAGGAAAATAAAAAGATGGGTGTCTAGGCTCCTCGCATGTATACCATCTCCCTACAAAAGAATCTAAATCTCTACCTCTATTAAATACTCTGTTGTATCTATACCTTGATCTTTATAATTTTTTTAGTCTTCTTGGCTCTCACTGTTCTTCCTTGAGCCTCTTCCCCTACTGGCATTTCATTTACCTCCTCCTTATTTCTCTTTCTTCCTCTTGAGAATTTCCTCAGCCCTAATTGAAAGTTCAAAGAATTCTACCATTTTCTTGGTTGTATTCAACCCAATCTCATCTTGGATCTTGTACCTTAACCCATTAAAGTACCTAGCCATTTTCTCTTCCTCATCTTAATCATGTCCTTTTCCTATAGATTTGAATTTCATAATAAGTGGGAAGGAATAACTCTTCACCATGACTACCATCCTTCCCCATGAATTAATCTTTGTCTTCCCTTTTGCAACCCTTTCTCCTTGTACAAAGTTCCACCATGTTAAGGCTAGTCCCTTTATATTCGTTTTGGAAAAAATTACCTTATTGTCTTTTGTTATGTCCTCATATTTAAAATAGTTTTCTATGGCATCTATCCACCCGATTACTTCTTCCCTATCCATCCTTCATCCATATATAGGCAACTCAACATTGGCCTCTGTTCCACCACCTTGGACAAGCCTCAGTATTCTCACCATCCTTCTCTTATCAAGATCCATATCCTCTTCACTTTTGTAAGGAGATTTCTATCCTTCTCTCTTATTCTCTTCTTGATCATGTTGTTACTCTCTTATTGGATTTCACTTAAAGTCTTCCAATATTTATTGTACAGATGCATTCTCTTTTCTAACCTTCCTCAACTCTCTTTCCCTTTATGGATCATGTTCCCTACATTCGCTTAGTTTCCTATCTCTTATTTCCAATGCTTCCCTCAACTCTTAGAATTGTCTAGCCAGTTGGCTATTCTTTGGTGGCATCCTTGCAATCTTTCAACCTTCAAGGGATTACTTTTTGTGCTCTACTACCAACTGATACAGAGGTTGAAGGCTCAAAATAATGAACTCACAAATTTGACATTCATACAAGGAACTAGGTAACATAAACTCTTTGGCTTCATAAGGCCTTTGATGCAACAAAGGTGAAAGTCACAGTAAATTGATATCAAAAGACAACCCTTCCATGATGTATCTGTGATAAAACACTCTTGACATAGCCTATACAATGAATGAACTCAATCACAAATATAAGAGTGACTTGTAGACTTATGCATCATTGAAACAATACTATTACATGTCATTATAAGAAATGCTCAATTTAGAGTTTAGGCCTCCAACCATTACTAGTGAAATTCAACATAGTGGATAGAAATTTGTATTGATTCAAAATACACCCTCACCCATAACACATTTGTTTGGTAACAACACCCAATCAGTTTTTGCTATCATTGTGACATCTAATTTACAAGGTCATTACAATATCATCCTTTATTGATTACTTTAAACACATAACATCAGAAAAACTCTATGCAATCGTAAGGTGCAAATCTATTCAAAACAATTGTCCCAAGCCCTTTTACGTGCTTTGAAACATGAAACAGTTCCAAATATGAAAAGATCATTCATAACTGTGACTGTTATAGTCCAAACCTACCTGATAAAAAACTACATAGATTAAGACAATGCACATTCATTTAAAATGCACTTGAAAAAGAATAATTATATCAAATACAATCTATGTCATCATCTCTTATCACTTGGAACCCTTACTTATATCTGCAATAACAATAAACTTTATTCTTGTAGTCATAGTAAATGAAATTGTATAACAATCTTCACTAGGAAATCAATTTATTATCAATAGACTCAACCTCCCATTCCAATATCATAACCAATTTTTAGAGAATTCAATGACCTACTAATTTCCAATTTACCAAAAAAATTGTATAGTTTTCATATGACAAATTATCCTATTTGTTACATGACCCTTGACAGAGAGGGTTCTATGACTGTTTTAAAATAATTGATTCAAACTATCTTCATTCTCCACAACAAAAGATCAAACCCCTTCTATAATAAGCTAAATTAATTACTCTTGAAATCCTTGTCGGTTTGGAACTAAGATCAATCAATGCCAATCAAATATAAAATTCTAATCAACAAGAAATGCATTGGCACATGATAAAAACAAACTTTTCATTGCCATTTCTTCTTCCAATCATAACTTCTCTGCAATCCTCGACCCAAAGAGGATTTATATATTTATTAAAAAACTTCCACAACTTATTTAATCAACTTTTGAAATATTTTTTCATTTGGGAAACAAAATGACATCTTTTTGCACAAAATTGCAAAAGTTTTGATTAAGTAAAAACAAGTTTTACAAGGACCTGAAACCTTTAAACAAAGTTATACACATATTCAAAGAAAGTACACCAACAACTTTTTAGCAATTTTGACAATTTTTACATTTTTCAATCAATTGACTCCCTATCAACTATAAATTCCTCAAAAATATGAAATATGGTTTTAAAACATGAGTTACATCATTTTTATCACACTTGACTACCTCTAGAGGCCTTGACCAAAGTTGACCCACTCAAGACCTAAAGGTGACAAAATGGCACAATGAATTTACAAATTGAACCCAATCAACGTTATGACATTATTTAACCATAAAAAGAAATTAAATGGACTCGTCATGGAATTATTACAATTATTGACACAAAATGGCCCATAGTTGCCTCAAAGGGCCCTTGGTGCTCCTGCACCAGAGGATGCCTTTGAGACTCACAAATACTAGTCCTAGTTTTCAAATGGCTATGAATCTAGCTTTTATAACCTTGATTATGTGATACTCGTTGTCTACAGGATGAGTTGACTGCATAATCAAATAAGTTATAACATCATTATGCATACTCGGAAAATATAATTTTCAAAGTTGTATAGTATGGTATATCATTGAACCCTAAGAAATGCAATTTTTTGTGATAGAAGGTGATTTATTAGATGATATAGTTTCTAAACAAGGTGTGAAGATTGATCCTAAGAGTGTAAAAAGAAAATTGATTAAATTTTGATTCCAAAGACAATCAAGACCATATAACCTTTCTTTGGCAAGATAGACATTGCTAGAAGATTCATCTCTAACTTTTCTAAACTTGTGAAACCTATTTACAAGATTTTGAAAAAAGAATCAACGTTTAATTTGCATATGAAGCCATTGACGAATTTGAATCAATAAAGGGGGACATAAAGGAGACTCCTATTGAATCTCTAGATTTTAGTAAGCCATTTCATATTTTTCGTTTACATCCTTCTACACTATTGTTTTAGTTATGTTACAAATGATCGAGGAAGGATACGATAAATCCATGGCATTTTTTAATTGAATCTCTTCAAGGAGCTGAAATAAAGTATGACATTACTGAGAAACATGTTTATGCACATGTGAAGGCAATAAAAAAAAGTAGGCCTTACTTGGGTGGGAAATAAGTGATTGCTTATGTACCAAATGCAGTAGTAAAGATGTTTTTGTACAGACGGAAGTCAATGGTAGAAGGTCTAGATGGATTTATAAGATCCAATAATTTAATATTGAAATCTAAATAACCAAACTTCTAAGCAGAAAAGGACTCGCAAAGATGATGGTTGAATATAACTTAGAGGTAGCACAAATCAACAATATTGAGACAAGAGAGGGTCCAACATATGCCATTGAACACACTATCTCAATCAAATGAAACACCTAGATTGTATGAATGATAACTAGAGAAGAACATTGAAACTCCAAGCATCAAGGTATGTCTTTATAAATAGTGATTTGTATTGGACAGATATGATGGTGTTTCAATTTTATGCGTAGATGAAGCAAAACCAGAAAGTAATTTCAAGGAAATGAATGCAACTGTGCGTGGGAGGTATTATTCAGCCAAAATTACTATACATAAGATAATAAGAGCAAGTTACTACTTACCGATTATCTTTATCAAAATTTCTCTTGTATGATAAATTCCAAGGAGATTTTCCCTTAAGAAATTTGTAGGTTCAAGAACCTTCCTCTAAATTGGGTATCGATTTCAATGGTGATGCATAAGAAAAATAAAGTGAAGGGAATAAGTAGATCTTAGTTGCCACTAATTACTTCACAAAGTCCATCGAAACTAATCGACTAAACAAGCTACAGTAAAAGCTGTCATTAATTTTTTTGATAGACAATACAATTTCGAGATTTGGGATTCCTGTTAGACTAACTATGGATAATGGGATGTACTTAAGTTATAAATAATTTAAAAGATTTTGCGAGTTTTATGGCAAAGCCAAGTCTAGTAGCATTATGAAAATAATTAGAAGAATGCTCGACCATAGCAGGAAGGTTTGGCATTCGAAATTAATGTTTGAATTATGAGAAAATAGGATAACAATAAAAAGGCCACTGGCAAATCTCCTTTTGAATTACTCTATGGAGTTCAGGTCAGGATGTCCATGCATAATCTACTGCTAGGATATATATTTATTATGGAAGAAGATATAAACATAATTAAATCTATGGAGGAGACTATGAATCAACTTGTAGAATTGGATGAAGTTAGAGATGAAATACAGCAACAAAGTGATAAGATGTAGTAACAAATAAAATATTTGTTTGATAAAAATCGAATGAAAAAAATTTCAGATTAATGATATGGTTCTCATGTTAATGCTTAGAGTCAAGGTAAAAGAAAACATGGTTCTCATATTAAATGCTGAGAGTCAAGATAAAAGAAAACTTGGAAAATTTAAAGCTCTATGGTTGGGCCCATTTCTTATCACTGAAAAATATTGTCCAAAGATTCATACTACTAGGAAAATATGGCGGGTGAAATACAGGAATTTTCTGTGCATGGACAGTTTTTGAAACACTTATTTACATAAAGGAGTTCTTTTCGATGCACTATAGATTAGGTTTCCCCTTTTTTTTCCATTTTGTGTATTAGTATTTGGTTTGTGTCATATGCTTTGCTCTGCATCTTAGAGATTTCGTTTGAAATCTTTCAATGTCCAATGTCCATTCATCCCCAACTATAGCGATTGTTGGAACTTGTAAAAATTTATACAAAGATTTGTCTGATTTTCCCAATTTGATAAACCCTACACCCAAAATGGCCACTCTAAATGGTCTTAGTATTTGTATCATTAGCCTCTTGAAATAAAAGGTCCCGGCTAACATGCCAAAATATGTATCTTTTTTATTTTTATATTAAACTTATGTACAAACGACATGCCATGGTTCTGCAGAAGTCCGGAATATTGTTATCAATATTAAAATGAATAATATACAATATGTAATGCATGACACATCCCCACTAGGATTAAGGTCAAGGATATATGGTGTGGTGGTCATAGGAGAAAAATGTGCAGTATATATTACCATCATACAATAGTAATGTAAAATAGTTGCAGGCTTGTAGAGAATGAATATAGCTGATACTGTTCACCACAATACCACATTTATGTAAATCTTATGTTATGGTATAGTGGCATAAGAAGAGAATCGGTTGTACGTAAGGATACCGCTAGCCTGCTAGGCTACAAAGGTTGAAGAAATTACAATGTGGGATGGTAGATAGAGTTGGAACAAACATTACAAGTGGCCTCCACTACCCCGTGATAGTGCTGATGAACAACACACAGGGGAAGTAGTGAACTAGATATGATTGATGATTGTATACTGCATAACCGCAAGGATATTCAAGTACCATTGTAGTAAGGTGGTGGAAGTTGATGATTCATCGAATCACCGTGATAACACAAAATAATATATTTTCGTGAGGCAACATGAGAAGATCTTGGTACAATAGAAGGCTTGCTATCCGGCTAATGCCAAGGTTTTAAGGTGCAGTAAGGTGGTGTACAGTTAAGTGGTCTTTGGTAACATGAAGATCACTGCTAGCCCGCAAATGTTGAGCATTTGTCATGTGGGGCAACAAGAGGAAAAAGTAGACAAGTGGCATTCACCACCGGTCCCCAAAATGTGAAACAATGGAGTGTGGAGTAGTGGTAAGAACATAAATTATATGTTACCAACTAGCATGATAAAAGACGACTGCAAGACAATGGTACTATCTTAATTAAGTAGACTACTCCCAAATTGTGATAACTGTGAGTTTATCTTGGCTGTCTATTTGAGAGAGAATTAATCGTGTAATTTTGAACTAGATTTAGTAGCCTAATGTGTCATCTTCACACGAGCTAACATTCAAGAAGAATTGAAGTTGTGGAGATTCATAAATTCATGTGTTGATGCCATTTTAGTTACATTATATGTGAATAATTACAAGCGTAGAGCATAGTGTGGCTGGACTGCCTAATTGATGGTTTTGGAGATATGAAAATATCTAATTTTTATCATCTTCCTTTCTCGAAATCATCTACATTATCTAGTTTCCAACTCTGTCTAGATAGATACAAACCCTACCTCAAGGATTAATTGAATTATATAAATGGAACCTAAGAAGGCAAAATTAGCTAGTAAGAAAGGGGAATCATCTACCCGTAAACCCTAGATAGACCTTTGCAAAAATATGTAAAGAATATCCTTGCTAATTCACCTAACAACACCTACAAGTATGTATTTAGGGATAGTGTAGAGGTTGTGGATATGCTAAAACCCCAAAATCTATCTAGGATTCATTTGTAACATTTTTATAAGAGGAGAAATCAGAAAATTCTAGTGTTTAACACATGGCAGTTGGACCTAGCCAAGTTACTCATTCCTAATTTGTTTATTGAAGCTAACCTAGTTGTTCTATAGGTACAACATTATCATGAGGTCCAAAGAATAATTAGGAAACCAAATGGTTAATCCTTGGGTACATTAGATAAATGTGACATCATGGGGTGTTTTATGTTGAATAGATAATCCCAAAGCCAAACTAGCCTTGAAAAGGTAGAAGTCAAATATGGGAAGTTAAAAAAACTTATAGAGGAGATGAAATTTCAATGGTTAAAAAGAATGGAGTATTTAGTAGAAGGATCCTTGGCACCCCAAATATCAAAAGTCATTTCCCCTTGCATATTTTGAAGCATATTGAATCATGAAGACATATCATTCCTGGCATCAAGTACTAGGAAAGAATGGATAAGATAGGATGTCAATGGAAATGATGATGCTGCCAGTGAGAATCCTATACCCTAAATTTAAGAATAAGTATATTTTTTATACTAAGTTAATGCATGCCTTGCACAAGGATCTAATACAGGTAAGAAAAGACCCACTCCACATTTGATTTTAAGCATTATTCTCTCTTGTGTCTCTTGATATTATATAAGAAAAAGAATAGCTGGAGCACTAAGTTTGGTCTAGAGAAAAAATACTATTAGGGAAGGTTTCCTTTTCATATGTATGGTATTATAGGTGGGAGAGGAAGTGTCAAGGAAATGATTACCTCTTGTTGCACTAATATTTTCTGATAGAGATTATGTAACAGTTCTTAGTACTTCCAACTAGGCTATCGCCAAAAGTCATTAAATTGCTAAGGCACAAAGATAAAAGACTAGAGCAAGGTCATACTTGAAACTTTGGTGATTTCTATCCCTTTTTCTAATTATATTATCATGAGGATCTATCAGTTCTTATAGGCCCCTCATCATCTATCTAAGACAATATTCCCAAGATTATATTTTCCTGATGTTACGTGGAAAATGATTTGGACAAAGAGGGATCTAATATATAAATAGAAGTTAGATTCTACCCCAAATGACTAAGTCAAAAGAACCCATGAGCCTACTACTTCTTTTAACCAAAATACTATAAGTTGGACTCAAGGTGGTAAAGCTCATACACAAAGGGATGAAAATAAAGAATAAGTGTACAAAGTAGATCCTATGTCTAAAGAAAAAAGTAGATCTAGAGAGGAAAGAAAGATGAAGATGCAAATGGGAGTCACACAAAAAGGATCTAATCACCTAATCAAAAGGTATAAAGTATGAAAGCTCTAGGTTCACCAAAATGTAACATAAAAAAGGCGATGAGTTATATATATATATATATATATA
>MU225112.1:430843-459455 GCA_018584345.1 Thuja plicata | reverse complement strand
GACCATGTCTTATTCTTCTCAATCTATTCAATCTCATCATTCATAACACTTATCCATTCTTCATTATCTAGTGCAGCATTGACAGATTTTGGCTCAAACTCACAAATTAAGCAATTTGAGTTTAAAGGCTTACTTCTTGTTCTTGTACCAGCTTTCTTATCTCCTATGATTTGGTCCTTTGGATGGTTCCTTCTTACATATCTTGCAAGTACAGGTACATCTCTTTGTGTATTAGTTTGATCTTCATTACCTTGCACATCATTTTGATCATTATCCTGATCGTCGGTAACAACATTCTGACTGCCAGTTGCAACATTCTGTTGTTCTGGATTTAAGCATTGTTGCTCGGGTAGATTTATGGGTCCTTCACAGTATACAAACTTGTTGTAGTCCTCTGGTTCTTTTGTGCTTTCCAGTTCATTCTTTTCTACAAATTCATCAATCTTCACATTTGCACTTTCAACTATTTTGTTAGAAGCCTTGATTAGACATTTAAATGCTTTGCTTTTGGTAGAATACCCTAGAAAAATACCTTCATAACTTTGGCATCAAGCTTTCTATTTCTATTATCTTTTAAGACATAACATTGACTGCCAAACATTTTGAAGTAACTTACATTGGGTGTTTTACCATACCATAGCTCATAAGGAGTCTTCTTTGAGTCCTTTTTCAATTGTACTCTATTAAGTGTATAGACAACAGTGCTAACAGCTTCCCTCCAGAAGATCTGGGTGATGTCCTTCTCTATCATTAGTGTTCTTGTACAATCAATTATTGATCTGTTCCTTCTTTCAGCAATTCCATTTTGTTGTGGTGTTCTTGGTGCAGAAACCTGTCTTTTTATACCACGCTCATTACAGAAATTAGTGAATTCATCTGATATAAATTCTCCTCCTCTATCTGATCTTAAACATTTTACATCCTTACCACTTAGTTTTTCTACCATAGCCTTGTACCATTTAAACATCTTGAATGCTTTAGATTTTTCTTTTAGAAACATGACTATCATCATTCTAGAATAATCATCAACAAAGAGAATAAAATATCCATCTCCATAATATCTCTTTGTCCTCATAGGTCCACATAAATCAGTATGAACTAATTCTAGAATGTCATCAGATGTATGGGTTTTACTTTTGAAACTAGATTTTGTCATTTTACCTATTTTACAGTTTTTGCACATGATGTTGCCTGGTTTTGTCATCGTCGATAAGCCTCTTACACTTCTTTTCCTACTTATTTTCATTATGTTGTCAAAATTCACATGACACAGTCTTTTGTGCCACAACCATATGTCTTCGTTCCTAGTCATCAGGCAAGTGGGATTAGTATCATTCAGATAGAATAAGTTACCTTTGGTCTGTTCACTGGTACCAATCAGTTTTCCTAATTCATTGAAGATCTTTGCCTTCTTGTTCTCAAATGCTACTCTGTGACCTAAATTATTCAGCTGAGAAACACTCAACAGATTATAATTCAATCCTTTTACCCAATAAGCATTTTCACATTTAATCAAGTTATTCAGCATTATTGTTTCTTTACCTTCAATTTGACAAGGTGTATCATTTTCCATTCTTACTGTACCACCTTTATAGTATTCAAAAGTATTAAAATTTTCTTTGTCACTAGTCATATGGTGAGTGCAGCCATTATCTATAATCCAGATATTATTCTTACTAATCTTAGATACGAGTGCAGTTTCTTCATACCTTTCATCTTCATCTGAATCATCGTTCACAGCTACAAATACTATCTCGATGTCATCATCTGGTTCGGTGTCAGTATCTTCATCTTTGCAAGCAGCTAGATAGCTAGCCTTCTTGCCTTTATCCTTGTAATCTCGGGTATCATTTCTTTCTGATCATCGGTAACATCTGTAATCTTTCTTATCACCTCTATCAGATTTCTTCTCAAAAGATTTGTTGTCACTTCTGTCATCTTTTCTTTTGTTAGGACATCATGCAGCAAAATGTCCAATTTCTTTACAATTAAAACATACAAGTGGTAACTTGCCTTTGTATTTTCCTTTGCCTCTTTGCATTCTTCTTTCCATGAGTGCTTCTATTTCATCTAGCTTCTTCTTCACTTTTGCTTTCACTGTCTCTTCTAGATGAGTGTCTCTGACAAGATTTGCTTAATCTCATAGAAGAGTTAAATGTAGACTCTAAACTTGGTAAGACACTATTATCAAATTTATTCATCTCAAATGAAATCAGTCAACCAATTAGGCTATCAAGAGTGACTGTATTGTTTGCTACTGCTCTCATTTCTTGAATAGAAAAGACTCTAATAGCATATACAGGCAATAAGGTTCTTAAGATTTTACTTACTACTGTCTCCTCTTCAAGTGTACCTCCAACACCCCATATAGCATTGACTACTTCTTTTATTCTTGTGATGTACTGTGTGATGTTTTCACCTTCTTTCATTCTGAGATCATCAAACTTTCCTCTAAGGCTTTCTGCCTTGGCTCTCAGAACATTTGTATCACCTCTATGTACAAGTTTTAGTTTGTCCCACATTGTTTTTGCATTTTTGCAATCTTTGACATCTTCAAATTCAACATCAAAGACTGAGGAAGAAAGCTCTATAACCATGTAGTTATGTTCATGCTTCACTCTTAATTGATCTACCATCAATGGTCTTGTAGGCAACACATATTCAATATCTAAGTATTGATTAATATCATTTCCACTACCTGATAAGTGGAGTCTTATTCTGCTTTTCCATGAAGCAAAGTTGTCTTTGTTCAACTTGGGCACATCTCGTTTGTTCATCTTGTGATCTTTACTTATGTCTTGAAACCTTCCTTCTAAGAACACAAGCTCTGATACCAATTGTTAGTAATAATTGGGGGGGTGAATCAGTGGCCTCAAAAATTTATCCTTTAAATTTTAATCCACCAATCAATACACCTCGGATTATTAAGTCCCTACAAGATGTATGTCTTGAAATACTTTTGAAATAATTAACTATTTGTCGGTTTACCTTGTCTGTCCTTATTCTCCTTGATTACCGATAAGCAGTAAAACTTATTTACCGAAGCTCAGTAAATGTGCAGAGTAAACCAATCAATCCAGAAATGCATATGTGAAATGTAAAACAATAAAGTAATAAACCATACACACATAACACATGGATTTTAACGTGGAAATCTTGTTAAGGGAAAAACCACTGGTATTGGTACCCCAAATTTTCACTCTTCTGAAGTGAGCCCTATTAGGATCCAACCCTGTTAAAGATTACAAACACATGGTTAAGTGCAACCTTGTTAGAGGATTTTTATACATAGGTTTTCACTTAGTATCTGGCATCTACGCTACCATCCTTGAGTCAGCCTTTAGACTGTCAATAGGCTTTATGCTAATCTTACTACCATCCTTGAATCAGCCTCCTTCTTAGACTATCAATAGGATTTAGGTAAGACCGATGCTACTATCATGAATCAACCTTTTTGGTAATTTGTTAGGATATACCTCAATTATAGAAGACGGTTAAGTCCTACTCTGTTAAGAGACTTAATGCTTCAATGGTTAAACTGAAACACAATAACCTATTTCTAATGCAACTTTGAATTGTAGATATTCATATCTATTTACGTACAATACCTCTCTGATCAATGTATCAATTCAATTCCTTTGTTCTCCACACTTTCTGCTCTGTGATGTTGTGCTTCACTGTTTGTTGGTGTCTATAGAATTCTTTAGCTCTCCCTTAGCTTGATTGATTAGGACTGTATGAATTTTATCCTTCACCAGTTTCTCTTCAGAATCTCCTTTCTATTCACTCCCCTATGTGTCTAGTTCCTTCTGGAAATTAATTATGCTTATCTCTTATATAGACACGATTTCCTTTATTCTTGATTCTTGATTCTTGGTGTGAAAAACAATCCAGCCAATTTGATTTACAGCTTTAACTCCCGATTTATCTCCTAGTTATCTTCTTACCAACTGTATAAATCAATTGCTTAACTATGGTTGAATAAAACAAATAAAAAAATCAGTTAAGTCTATCCTTAAGCTGTGCCAGCTAGATATTTTGTCATTTTCTGATCTCTCTGTTCTGTCGGTTAATTTTGTAGTTCGTCGACGGTGACAACTGTCATTTTCATCGATGTAACTTCAGTTAGCTTTAGGATCTCCCTCTGTCAAGCATCATTGGATCTTTCTTGTTGGGAAACACTGTCTTCTTGCCCATCGGGCATCATTGTGACTTTATCTATGTTTTTACCGATGGTGTGTACTCCGTCAGTGTTGCCTGTCACTTAGTGAATACTTGACTTTTATGCATTATTGAAAGCATAACCTCTGTTCTATTGATTCTCTAAAGTATTTTGCATTATGTACATGATCGTATAGATGATATCAAGTTGACATCAATGAAAATACAAACCATTAATTG
Source organism: Thuja plicata (assembly GCA_018584345.1). Classification (NCBI taxonomy): domain Eukaryota; kingdom Viridiplantae; phylum Streptophyta; class Pinopsida; order Cupressales; family Cupressaceae; genus Thuja; species Thuja plicata. The sequence continues at coordinate 455,054 of MU225112.1, read as the reverse complement.
GTTTAATTTTTTGCATCATCTTCAAATTAACATTATCAAACATTCAATCAGTTACATGTTATCAGCAACCAAACTAACTGTTTGTGCAATATCTGGTCTACTATGCACAACATACTATAGCTTTCCAATCATATATTGGTAGATAGTCTGATCAACTTCATCAGATTCATCATCCTTAGATAGTTTGCAACCAGTAACCATTGGGTTCCAACAGGTTTTGGTTCCTCAAGTCCAAATGTCTTCAATATCTCTTTGACATATTTAGACTGACTTATGTAGATACCTTTATCAATTTGTGAAACTTGCAAGCCAATGAAGTACTTTATTTCACCTATCATTGACATTTCAAACTCATTTCTCATTTTTTCATCAAATGTTCTACTTTGGTCATCATTACCTCCAAATATTATATCATCTACAAATATTTCAGCAAGTAGTAAGGTGTTTTCTTCGTCAACCTTTAGATATATATTGTTGTTGTCACTTGTTCTAACAAATCCAATCTTTATAAGATATGAGTGCATTCTTTCATACCATGCTATAGGTGCTTATTTCAGTCCATACAGTGCCTTCTTCATTCTACAAACCAAATCTTATCCATCATTCTTCTCAAAACCGTCAGGTTGTTCAATATAAACATCCTCTTCTAGTATACCATTCAAAAAAGAAGATTTCACATCCATTTGATACACCTTGAATTTCTTGTAAGATGCATAAGAAAGTAGTATCCTTAGTCCTTCTAATCTATCAACAGGGGAAAAGGTCTCACCTTAACCCAATCTTTCCTCTTATGCATATCCTTTCCATATGAGTATTGCCTTGTTTCTCACCACTTCCCCTGTTTCATCCATTTTATTTCTAAATACCCATTTTGTTCCAATCACATTCTTATCTATCAGTCGGGGTAGTAGAGTCCAAGTTTTATTATTCTCTATTTGTTCTATCTCTTCTCCCATTGCAATTAACTAATCATCATCTTTCAATGTGTCATTAGTAGTTCTAGGCTCAAATTTAGAATGTAAGCAAGTTCTCTCTAGATTTCCTTTTAGTTAATACTCCAACATTATTATCTCCAATTATTTTCTCAAAAGAGTGATTTGTCTTAAAATACCTTGGTAAGATAGTCTTAGATCTCTCTTCCTCGACTTCATTCCGAGCAGTTGTGTCATCTTTTGCTTGATCCTCTTGTCTTTGTTCATTCTATTCAACAGGTTCATTTTTTTGAGTAGGTTCATCATCCATCACCGGTTGCATATATGTTATCCCACTATCGTCTTCAAGTTTCCTCTTGCTTGATTCACCATTTTCATCAAAACAATCATCGACTTTTACATTAGCAATCTCAATGATCTTATTTATCTTTTTGTTTAAGCACCTGTATGCTTTACTCTTAGATGAATAACCCAAAAATATTCCTTCATCACTTTTAGCTTCAAATTTTCCTATGCTTTCATCCTTCTTAATAAAGCATCCACTACCAAAGATTTTGAAATAACTTACATTGGGAGTGTGTTCATACCATAGTTCATAGGGTGTCTTTCATGTTATTTTCTTGATCAAATCTTTGTTCATAGTGTATACGGTAGTGCCAACAGATTCTCTCCAAAACATTTGTGTAACTCCCTTTTGCATCATCAAAGTCCTAGCACATTCAACTACTGACTTTTTTACTCTCTCATCTATTCCATTTTGTTATGGTGTCCTAGGAGTAGACATTTTTCTTTTAATCCCTTCTTCTCCACGGTAGGCAACAAATTCATGTGATGTGAATTATCCACCTCTATCTGACCTTAAGCATTTTAAGCTCCTACCAGTTTCCTTTTCCACCCTTTCTTTGTAAATATTAAGCATATGAAAAGCTTTATATTTCTCCTTAAGAAGCATAGTCCACATCATCATTGAATAGTCATTATCGAACAACATAAAATACTTATCTCCATAATAACTTTGAGTTCTCATAGGACCACATAAAACAATATGCACCAAATCAAGTATATTCTCAAATGTGTAGCCTTTACTATTGAATGTAGAACTAGTAAGCTTCCCAAATTGACAATCCTTATAAACAACATTCTCAGGTTTCACAAGATACGGTAGACCTCTAACATCCTTCCTTTTACTGACTTTGATCAGGTTATCAAAATTAACATGACAAAACCTCTTATGTCATAACCAATTGTCTTCTACTTTTCCAATCAAGCATTTCTTAACAGATAGATTTAAGTAGAATAAGTTAGCTCTTGTCAATCCTCCAATAGCAATCAACTTTCCTTGTTTTTTTTTTATCTTTCACATTCCTTCACTAAATTCCAAATCAAATCCTTTCTGATTTAGTTGAGAAACACTCAACATGTTGTAGTTCAGTCCTACTACCCAATAGACAACATAAAAATGTGCATTGTCATTCACTACTATAGTGCCTTTACCTTTTACCATACAAGGGATTTCATTACAAAACTTAACTTATCCTTCATCAAATTCCTCAAGCTCAATGAATTTATTCTTGTCACCAATCATGCGATGTGTGCAACCACTATCAATAGTCCACTTCTCACTCTTGTTCATAATTGATATCACTGTTGTCTCACTACCTTTTATCTTGTCTTCCTTCATAGCAACAAAGACAATTTCCTTAGCATCATCATCATTTGATTCATCGTCTGTAACTCTTTCCTCAAATAGATAACATGCTTTCTTTCCTTTATCCTTGTATCTCTTGTTCTTTTCTTTCTTATTGTTCTTAGGGCACCTAGATGCAATATGTCAAATCTTACTACATGCAAATCATTTCAAGGGTAGTTTTCCTTTATACTTTCCCTTTCCTCTAGGTAACATTTTAGAAAACAAAGCTTCCAAATACTCTTGTTCTTTTCCCTCACATGTGATATCATCAATAATACTTCTGTAAGATACTAAAGCAGTTCAACTAGTAGGCTCAGAATTCCTTCTAGAGTTTAAGTGAACATTAAATGTTGCATTAGTTATAGGCATGTTATTATCATAATTTCTCAACTCAAATATAGTTGAATTTCCAACCAAAGAATCAACAATAACTGATATATTCCCTAGAGACCTTACTTCTTATATAGAAAAAACTCTAATTACATAATGCGACAATAAAGTTCTCAGGATTTTTCTTACCACATCATCTACAGTGATGGCTCCACCAACTCCTCTGATTGTCTTCACTACCTCCTTAATTCTCTAACTATAATTCTCAATCTTCTCTCCTTTAGTCATTCTCATGTCATCAAATTTTCCCTTTAAGCTATCTACCTTATTTTTTTTCACATGTGAATCACCTCCATGGAGTGTTGTCAACTTCTCCCATATATCATAAGCAGTGTCAAGATCTTGCACATTGATAAATTCTGCGCTTGATAAGGTACTTTCTATTGCTTCCATAGTTGCAATGTGGTCTTGTTTTTTCCTTAGCTGATCAATAGACATGGTTCTAGTGGGTAGAACATAACTTATAGTCACATGATCCCAATACTGGTCACCCAATCCTTTCAAGTACAACTTCATCCATCCACACCATATTGTGTAACTATCCTTGTTGAACTTAGGACCTTCTTTTCTCATCATCTTGTCAATATATTTGCCTCAAGTTGTTAAACTTCTTCAAGGACCAAATCTCTGATACCAATTGTTAACCTTACTATGATGAAATTACTGAGAGGGGAGGGATGAATTAGGAATATCCATTTCAATATTTAAACACTTTTCACTTATCCACCAATACAACAACTCAACAATCAAAAGTAAATTTACAACCACAAAAACATCCAACATAAAGACACAATATTTTTTGTATCATGGAAACCCAAATAGGGAAAAACCACAGTGGGGATGACACCCACAAATTTGTACTCATCTGAAGTACGCCCTGTGAAAGGATTTACCCTATTAAAGGTATTTACATATACATGACAAAATGTAACCTTGTGAGAGGATTTACCTAAAGCTCATTACAAGTGTGTACCTTGTGAGAGATATCCTTATGAGATGACTTTGAACACTTACTATAGTGTCACCATATAGGATTTGAAATACAATAAAGATCTGTCAGGATCTACCTCACTTCAATATTTCCAACACTTTGGTGTAGCTTTCAGGAAACAACAAGTAAGAATGATTTGTGTAATAGAAAATTTCTCTACTTGATCAGATCCTTTGTAGCTCAAAACAAAATTCTTCACATACCTCTTTAACACTTGGCTAGATCACACCTTCTATCTCCTCTCCCTTCTTCACTAACACACGATCAACAACCACTTCACCATCTTCTTTCTTAGTTTATATGTTTTCCTTCTCTCTTAGACTTCCACTGCCATAGAAAACCGTAAAATGTAATACATTCTCAATCTGACCATACACTTGGCTTCATATCACATATCTCTATGTCCAATTTAAAATTCATTGACCATGCCTTTCCATCTTCAGATTCAATCAATAAATTAAATCATTTTATCAAGTATTTTCCTTCTTGACCAATCATCTTGCTTAGATCATCTTTACACACCCACCTCAATGATATGACCCTTAAACAATTGTTTCAAGATTTCCATGCACATTCTCCAATGAATTATGACCAATAACATTTGACTATAATAATAGTTTAAATCACCGATACCGATCAAACCATTTGCCACTTAGAAACTTAACACTTTTTCAAATATTATTGTTTAACCGTTGAAATATCTCACATCTTTTCACCAAATGAATCACAGTTGTAGGATTGGCATCTAGTAGCTTCAAGTAACCTCCAAAAAATAATCAAACACAAAAAAATCAAACACATAGTCAAAATGACATATGCATCTTACTCTTGTTAATTGTTGTCTTAATCAATTTCACTGTCTCTGATTAGCTTCGCCAAACTTGGCTCATCGGTCATCATAACTAGTTAAGATTTACATGTGGCATCCATACATGTTTCCAAATACTTATGAAGAATCGCATGTTAAGATATTTGCATTAGCATGATGTATTCTACAATCATCATCAACAAATCATAAAGATAATAGTTGAAATCAATGACAATACCATAACTGATCATTGCTCAACCATACCTGTCATGTCTCATCATCAAATCATGCTCTAAACCAATTCTTTTTCTTCATTAGTTATGTCAACATGAGGTACTTTTTATTTATATTTTCTAGGATCCTCTGACTATTTCATATTTGCCCAAAAAAGATCCAACAACTTCATAGCCTATTCACGCACACGAGAAAATTGGAAAAAGGTTGTGTAAACGGAATCTACCTTGGTCAAACCCCTATTTAGGAATAAACCTTGAAAATGATATGAAATTTCATAAAGGAAAGAATGTAAAAAAGGTAAATGTTTGATTCACCTTGCATAAACCTGCATGGATGGATTTAGAAATTGCCCGTACCCATGAGGATCCTCGAATGTGATTGAAATACAAAGATTTTACCTTTGAATGTATAATATAATCAAGGATTCCCTTGTAGATGCATGAATATATGAACATAACTCCTAGATCTTCAATGTAGATATGCTTGATAATCGCTTGCAATGAAGGAGAGATGAATGCAAATGGAAGGACATATCTTCTTTCTTGATTGATAATTCCTCTACTTCGATATTATGGGAGAGAAACTTGTTTCAATTAGAGAATATTTCCTTGGAATTGACTTTAACTAGAGAAACTAGATCTTGGATGCTTTCCTTCAAATCTTGATTCCAATTGCTTGAATGCTTGATCTCTTGAATGCCTTATAAAAACTTAATTGAAAAATTGTAGACCATGAATGTATATCAAAGTGAGGAGAGATAGGGTGTTTATATACTAAATCTATTATTTTAGGATTCTAAAATATGGCAAGCCAATGACGGGATCAAATTTCCCACTAACACCTCGATATAGGGCTCCATGCCAATTTTGGGCCAAAAAGTGCGAGAACACAACATTTGAAATGTTATATTCCAAGGGGAATTAACCCAAGTTAAAATTGGGTATCGGGATGGTGGAAAGATGTGGGAAAAGAAGAATCAAGTTGCAAGGATCAAGCATAACAATGTTGGTTTAATGAGAGGGGTGAATATGAAAATAATGATTCTTATACCTTAAAACTTAAACTCTGATTCAACTCGGTAAGACAAACTACAATAGTAACCTAATCACCAATAACTTCACTATAACAATTAGTAACTTAAGTAAACATGCACAATAAACATTCAACACATATAACACCAGTATTTAACGAGGAAACCAAATTTGGGAAAAACCTCCATGGGAATTGTCACGCAAAAATAAAAATACTCTTCTAAAGTATGCTCGGTTAAAAATCCAATCTTGTTAAAGAATACAATGCACATTTTCAAATGTGACCCTGTTAGGGGAATTACCTCAGATTTGTTAAGATCTTCACCCTGTTATGAGTGGACTAGTTAAAGGGATTTGAACACTCTTATAGAATGCCACCTTTGATAATTATTTTACAATAAGACTATTAGGTTCACTCGGTTAAGAGATTTCTCTACTACAAATATTAATGATCAACAGTAGAGAGTTTGATCTGTAATACTTACCTCTTTCTTGATCATATCCCTTATGCGTTATTTGACTAATGGCATCAATACTTCATTAGTCTCTACTCCACACTCGAATTTCACATTTTCCTTCATTCATTGCCTCACTTAGTAGCACATCCACACTTCAACTCACCAGCCTCTCTATCATTAAATTTCATCCTTTATATAAACTCTATTTTTGCCTTTTAATCTCCTTGATTAGTTTTTCCTCGATTACTCTCAACCATCAGATCAACTTTTTGAACTGATTCAATGAATTTGATACTCGATAAATCACGTTAGCATCACCTCAGAACTTGAACTTTTCTTGGAAGTAGTACCATCACTTTTGCCTCTTAATCTTTACCATATATCATCACCTTAAATTTTTCTAATCGTAGATCTCTGTAACTAACTCCTCTTTATCCTTAGAATAATCTTCCAAATCATTGTGGCTTTGCATTAAATGTCGATATGAACCTTGTTCCATGCTTAGTAACTAACTTTCATGTACTCGATGTCTTGGCTTGCTCTTAGTGTCTTGGTATCTCAGTGTCTCTTAATGACATACACTTCCCTTTACCAACATACTTCATCCTTCTTAGTAGCTTAATTATTCCCTTTACCAACTTGATAAAATCAAACATAAAGTAGAAAACAACTATACCAATATGATCTTATCATTGTCTGATCTATATTAACTGCCCAATTAAATCATAATTTGAATGATATGGTAAATTAATATGAATAAAAAATAAGTTGCTTGACATCAATGACAAAATAACAACTGATCTAATCCTTCCTACAATCTTGTATAACTCTGATCTTGGTCTTCATCATCATCACCATCAGTTGAGTGACAATATCCCTCTTTGTCATTGATGGAAAAACTGTCAATTGATGATGACATACTCTAATATCTCTATTATATCTTTGCTCCCTCTAAACTGCTTATTCTTGTACTTGTTCTCCCTTTGTGTGTCCATTTCACATTCTATCTTTTCTTTTGTAAATATCAATCAATCTCCCTCTAACACTTATTGTCCCTTTAATCATCAATCACTCATTCTCCCTCTTTGACAATAATTCCAAAGTACATACTCCTGAAAACTTGTTCAGGAAGTGGATCATACCTAGCATGTTATAATAACTCATTTCATGCATAATTACTTTTCACAACTTCAGGCATTACCTAAAGTGTAAACACTAGCATCAACTCACAAAATAGATATTCTAATGAATACTAGAATTGATGCAACATGCATCTTGCTCTAGTGAATGCTGGAGAGGGGTAGTACCCCTAATTTACCTCTGAGATACTCAAAGCATCCTTTGGTAGTGGCTTGGTGAATATATCTGCTAACTAATCCTTTGAATTCACATACTCCAATATCACATGCTTGTCTTGAACTTGTTCTCTCAAGTAATGATACTTGATAGAAATGTGCTTGGTCTTAGAATGCATCACCAGATTCTTTGATATATTGATAACACTAGAATTATCACAAAAAATAGTAACTGGCTCAATAATATCCTCTTGTATACCTTCAAGTAGTTGTTTGATCCATACAATGTTGGCATAATTCATAACTACAACAACATATTCAGCCTCGGTAGTAGACTGTGATAAATAACTCTATTTCCTACTCATCCATGTGACTAATCTTTCTCCTAAAAAGAAATCTCCTCCACTTGTACTTTTCCTATCATCAATGTTTTCATCCCAATCAGTGTATGCCTTCGATTCAAAATCTCCTCCTTTCTTGTATAGTAGATCTAAGTCTTCAGTACCTTTCAAATATCTACATATTCTTTTGAATATATACATGTGTGATGCTTTTGGATCGATAGAAAATCTTGCAAAAATATATATTGCATGAGCAATATCAGGCCTGCTATGTACAACACACTATAACTTACCAATAATTGATCGGTAGAGTGTTTCATTCACTTCCTTTGACTCATCTTCTTTTGATAATTTGCAATCGATAACCATCAGTGTTCCAACCAGTCTTGAGTCGTCCATACCAAATGTCTTTAGGATCTCCTTGATGTACTTTGATTGTGTGATGTAGATCCCATCTTTGACTTGTTGAGACTATAGTCCAAGAAATTTTTTTAGCTCTCCTATCATGGACATCTCAAACTCCTTTCTCATATCTTTAGCAAAAGATTTGCATAATGTGTTATTTCCTCCGAAAATAATATCATCAACAAATATTTCAGAAATCAAAATCTTGTTATTACAATCACATTTCAAATACACATTACTATTTTCACTTATTCTTTGAAATCCAATCTTGATTAAAGATTAATTTAACCTTTCATACCATGCTTGGGGTGCTTGTTCCAAACCATATAGTGTCTTGTGCAGTTTACATACCATGTCCTTGTTAGTATTCTCAACAAATCCTCCAAGTTTTTCAATATAGACTTCTTCTTCAAGAATACCATTAAGAAATGAAGCATTGACATTTATTTGATAAACTTTAAATCCTTTGTAAGATACATATGCTAGTAGAATTCTAACTCCTTCTAATCTAGCAACAGGTGTGAAAGTCTCACCATAATCAATACCTTCTTCTTGTGCATACCCTTTGCAAACCAGTCTTGCTTTGTTCCTAATTACATCTCCACATTCATTCAGTTTGTTTCTAAAAATCCAATTTGTACCAATAACATTTTTATCTTTAAGTCTCAGTACCAAATTCCATGTGTTGTTTTTTTCTAACTGTTTTATCTCTTCTTTCATAGCTTTAATCCAATCTTCATTCTCAAATGCATCTTTTACTCTTCTTGGCTCTAATTCATAAATTAAGCATGTATTATCTCTTACCTTGCTTTTTTTCATAACTCCAACATTTATGTCTCCAATAATCTTGCTCGGTGAGTGGTGTCTTCTCACATACTTGGCTAGAACAGGCTCGGTAGGTGGTGGAAGTTATTGATTTTCATCATTCAGTGGCGGTTCCCTAAATTCATCTTCCTCCTTAATGTGTGCTTTAGGTAAGGTATCAATAATATCAGGTTGAACATATACAAATATTTGGTGGTCCTCATGTTCCTTCTTGCTATCTCCATCATTCTTCTCTGCAAATTCATCAACCCTTAGATTTTCCCTTTCTACGATTTTGTTAGTAGATTTGTTCAAACACTTGTAAGATTTTCTCTTTGTAGAATACCCTAAGAAAATTCCTTCATCTCCTTTAGAATCAAACCTTCCATTTCTAGCATCTTTTAGAATGTAACATCTACTTCCAAATACTTTGAAATAACTTACATTGGTTTTATGATCATATCAAATCTCATATGGAGTCTTTTTTGTACCTTTCTTCAGATGTACTAGGTTTAGTGTATAAGATGCAGTGCTAACTGCTTCTCTCCAAAATGTTTGAGAAATACCCTTCTCAATCATTAATGTTCTTGCACAATTAACAATGGATCTCTTTCTCCTTTCTGCTATACCATTTTGTTGTGGTGTCCTTGGTGCAGACATTTGTCTCTTTATTCCATGTTCATTGCAGAAAAGTGTAAACTCATCAGATGTAAACTCACCTCCTCTATCAGATCTCAAACACTTCAATTATCTTCCACTATCCTTTTCAACTCTTGCCTTATACCACTTAAACATTTGAAAAACATCATATTTTTCTTTCAAAAACATGGCAGACATCATTCTTGAATAATCATTAGCAAATAAAATTAAATATCTATCACTATAGTAACTTTGTGTTCTCATCGGTCCACATAGGTTAGTCCGCACTAATTCCAAAATTCCTTGAGTAGTGTAAGATTTTCTTGTTAAACTTGATTTTGTCATCTTACCAACTTGACATCCTTTGCACGTGACATTCTCAGGTTTATCCAATCTCGGTAAACCTCTAGCTCTATTCTTTTTTTCTCACCTTAATTAAGTTGTCAAAATTCACATGATAGAATCTCTTGTGCCATAACCATACATCCTCAACTTTAGTAAATAAACAACTCTTTGTAGAAGTATCAAGGTAGAATAAATTACCTTTAGATTGTTCTCCAGTGGCAATTGGACTTCCATTCTGATCAAATAATTTTATCTTTCCATTCTGAAATTCTAATTGGTGTCTTGTGTTGTTTAGTTGTGCCACACTCAACAAATTATACTTTAGTCCTTCAACCCAATAGACATCATCACATCTTGTATTATCTAGCAAAATTATAGAGCCTTTACCTTTCATAGGATATGGAGCATCATTACTATATCTAACATACCCTCCATCGTGTTATTCCATAGTAATTAACTTAAGTGTGTCACCAGTCATATGGTGTGAACAACCACTATCTATAATCCAGGTATCATTCTTGCCTACATGTGAGATTAGATCTTTTTCTTCTTCATACCTTCCTCCATTAGAATCATCTGTGATAACAACATACACAACTTCTTCACCGTCAACATTATTTGTATCATCATCTATTAGTCCTTCATTAGCAATGTGGCATGACTTCTTACCTTTGTTATTGAAATATCAGAATCTCTTGAATCTGTTTTCTCCTTTGTTATCATCTCGGTTGTCTTTTTTCTCATCATTATCGTTGTCTGGACAGCTAGCTGCAATGTGACCGATCTTTTTACACTTAAAACATTTCAAAGGTAGCTTTCCTCGATACTTGCCTTTACCTCTCTATAGTCTTCTAGCTAGTAGAGCTTCAAAATCTACTCTGTTTCTTTCATCTTCAACGTATAGATATTCTATCTCACTTTTGTAACTGTAAAACCTTTAACTCGCACTACTTGCATAACCATCACTAGATCTAGACTCTCTAGAGCTTCCAATTTTCAAATATGACTTGAATGTAGACTCAATACTTGTAGTGGAAGATATACTATTATCAAAATCATTTATCTCAAAAGCAATCAACTTACCAATTGTAGCATCCAGTGAAACAAACATCTGAGGAATGGATCTCAGTTCTTGTATTGGAGATACTCAGGTGACATATATAGGTAAAAATGTTCTCAGTAGTTTACTTGTTACATATTCTTCTTCTATATGTCCTCCATGACCTCTGATAGCATTCACAATTTCCTTCAATCTTGCACTATATTGTATAACAGTTTCACCTTCTTTCATTCGCATAACATCAAACTTGCCTCTCAAACTTTCAGTTTTTGCCTTCTGAACATGCTTATCTCCACCATATACCAATGCAATTTTATCCCACATCTATTTTTTCGTATCACATCCTTTAAGGTCATTGAACTCCAGGTCGGTGAGAGAAAATTATATCTCAGTCACAACTTGTGTGTGATTTTGCCTTTCTCTTATTTTCTCAAGTGTCATAGGCCCAAATGTTGGAGGTGAATACTCATTGTCAAGATAGTATAATGCATACTCTCCAATTCCAGATAAGTGCAACCTCATCATGATTTTCTATGTAGATAATTTATCCCTATTCAACTTTGGTGCCTCCCTCTTATATGTCTTTGGATCTTTTACTCAAGTCTTTTAAACTTATCTCTTTAGAGTACTAGACTCTGATACCAATTGTTGGTTTACTGAGAAGGGGGGTGAATCATAAAACAATGATTCTTATACCTTAAAACTTAAACTTTGATTCAACTCAGTAAGACAAACTACAACAATAATTGAATCACCAATAACTTCACTATAACAATGAGTAACTTAAGTAAACATGCACAATAAACATATAACACCTGTATTTAACAAGGAAACCAAATTTGGGAAAACCCTACGTGGGAATTGTCACCCATAAATGAAATTAATCTTCTAAATTATTCTTAGTTAAAAGCCAATCTTGTTAAAGAATACAATGCACATTGTTAAATGTGACCCTGTTAGGGGATTTACCTCAGATCTGTTAAGATCTTCACCCTGTTAGGAGTGGTCTGGTTAAAGGACTTTGAACACTCTTTTAGACTGTCACATTTCATAAGGATTTTACAATAAGACTGTTAAGTCCACTCGATTAAGAGATTTCTCTACTACAAATATTAATAAGCAACAGTACAGAATTTGATCTGTAATATTGTAACTACCTCTTGCTTGATCAGATCCCTTGTGCACTCTTTGACTACTGGCATCAATACTTCATTAGTCTCTACTCTAGACTGAGATTTCACCTTTTCCTTCATTCATTTCTTCACTGGGTAGCACATCCACACTTCAACTCACCAGCCTCTCTATCATTCAATTTCATCCTTTATATGGACTCTATTTTTGCCTCTTAATCTCCTTGATTAGGTTTTCCTCTAATTACTCTTAGCCACCAGATCAACTTTTTGAACTGATTTAATGAATTTGATACTCGGCGAATCGCGTTAGCATCACCTTGAAACTTGAACTTTTCTTGTAAGTGGTACCATCACTTTTCCCGCTTAATCTTTACCATGGATCATCACCTCAAATTTTCCTGATCGTAGATATCTGTAACCAACTCCTCTTTATCCTTGGAATCTACCAAATCACTGTGGCTTTTCATTAAATGTCAATCTAAAGTTTGTTCCATGCTCGGTAACTAACTTTCATGTACTCGGTGTCTTGGCTTCCTCTTGGTGTCTTGGTGTCTCTTACTGACATACACTTCACTTTACCGAAAGACTTCATCCTACTCGGTAGCTTAAATGTTCCCTTTATTGACTTGATAACATCAAATGTAAATTAGAAAATAAATATACCAATATGCTCTTATCATTGTCTGGTCTGTATTAACTGCCCATTTAAATCATACTCTGAATGATATGGAAACTTAATATGAACTAGAAATTAATTGATTGACATCAATGACAAAATAACAACTTATCTAATCATGCCTACAATCTTGTATACCTCTGATATCGGTCTTCATCATAATCACCATCAGTTGAGTAACAAACAAACATATGATCTTGAAATCACCAAAATGGAGTCGACTAGAGCATCCAATTATGGGTCCTAACTTTTTAGGACGGTAAGAGTATATCATGTAACTCTTATCATTTGTTATCTTTATATTACATTCTATCATCTTATCGGTTTAACAATCATCATATCTATCATGTCTCAGTTTTCCATGAAGGTGGAAATACCAAAATGGGGTTTTGACTTAGGCAAGCCTCTAAGACAATAGCCCAATATTTTTCCTTGTTGTTCATACTTTTATTAAAAAAAAATTCTATTAAGATAGTTTATCAAATACAATTATGGAGTGAGTCCAGATTCTATAAAATAGTTACTCACAACCCCCATAACATATACAATTACAAAATTGGGGGAGTGATATATGAAGTTTTTTTTTTTAAAAAAGCCTACACAAATCCTTGTACATAATTCTAAATATAAGATTGTTATAGCTATAATGTTAAAAAAAAGGAGGACATATGAATGTATAATTGATGACTATTCCCAACCATCATTCTGGTTGGAAATGTCCCTTGAAACCCATGAGTTTTTAGCCTGTGTAGTATTTTGAACATGTGTAGCTTCTGGTTCCCATCCTAGTGTATCCCCCTGCACATTCTGAGTGTTATTAGCTTCCACTTGTTCATTAGGAACTAGTTGGCATTTGTTCAGAAGTTAGTTTAGGTCCTCGACTTTGGTAGGAGCAAGGAAATTTTGGTAATCAACAACATACTGGGCAGATTGTACCTCATCCTTGTGTATCATCAGACAAACCTCATGTATCAGCATCGTGAATTTTCTCTTTGTGATATTAAGGACCATAGACACCTAGGTCATAATATGAAAATGGGTGAGTTTAAGATTAAACTCGGTAGGTATCATTTTCTCCATCTGAAAAACCTCTCTGTTCCTATCCTTCCAAAGAGTCCAAAGAACCTTAGTTGTCATTTTAAACCACAAACTATTAAGTTTAGAATCAAACATTTCAACATATCTAGCAAGAATTTCACTCCATGAAATGTTAGGTTTACAATTCCAAAGATAAGGAGAACCCAAAAAAATTGACCAAACCTTGCGTGCATAAAGACATTCAAAACAATAGATGCTCAAAAGTTTTAGCAGAATTACACAGACTACAAATGCCAGGAGAAAAACCTATGGAAGACAAGACATGACCCACAACAAGTTTTTTTTATCAGGAGTAGCCACCTCAAACATAGTTTCTTAGGTTCAACATTACCTTTCCAAAAATAATCAAAGAAAAATTGCTAATTAGAAAAGGGATTAACATGCCCCCAACACTGAGACACAAGCGTGATAATGGAGGATTCTTTCTTTATAATGTGATACAGTTGTTTAGTAGAGGTAGAAGATATGAGATTTCCATCAATCCATTTACACTTATTAAGATATGATGTAGAATTAATTATGTCTCCTTTTATTGTGCCATTTACTACCTTCTTGATGAGTGTATATGTTTTCTTCTGAGTATAAGAAATACTAAATTTGGAGCTAATGAAGTCCCATGACCCAAGGTGCCCATCCACCAAGATATCTTGTACTACAGAGATCCCTTTCAAATTCCAAAGTTTAGAAGAACAACTTTGGGTAAGAGCCAAAGGTTTACCATTATAACATAGCCCCCTCTAAATAGATCTATCCACAACCAAAAAATAAGGAGGACCACCCACAACTCCCCTATCTGGAATGAACTGTCTCACCTGAGTCCAGGCTTTCTAGAAAGATTGGAATAATTTTGAGCCAGCCAATTTCATTCTACATTCTCCCATAACTATATCACAGATTAGAACATTCTTCCACTGTTTCCCTTTTCTAATAGTAGACCTTTCAATATTATTTCTGATGAGAACTTTCTAGGGTTTGTTTCCCCAGAGGGCTTTAAAAATCCATTTAGCTTCCAGAGAAATTCCACAAACTTTAATGTCCTTTAGTCCTAGTCCTCCATGTCTTCTTTCCTGACAGCACCATTCCCATTTCACACAGTGTCCCCTCCTATTACCTTTCCCATTAGACCATAAGAAATCCCTAAGGATCCTTTCTAACATATTAGCTTGGGAATTGGAAAAAATCCATGTTGAGGCATAATAGATGTGATGAGAAGAAATAACTTTTTGTATATTATGAACCCTACCAACAATGGAAAGTGACTAAGTCTGCCATTTGATGTGCTTTTTATTAATTTTTTCATATACCCAACCCTACATATTACCAAAGTTGGGCTCCATAGAGAAGGGTATACCAAGATATATAACAATTTTATTGGGCCCTACCCATTGCCATCCTTTATCATCTAACCAATTAGGGGATCACTTGACCAGCCTAACACAATAAATTTATGAGGAGAAACTTTAGAGACCGAGGCTTTGCAAAAAAAGTTAATTTTGTCAACAACATTGTCAAAGTTTCTTTCAAATAATCTTAGAAATATTGTTGTGTCATATGCAAATTGAACATTAATAAGTTATTCCTTATTGGGGAGAGAAATTCCTTTTATAGGAGGACCCATACTCTGAGACCTTAGGATATAGTATATAGCATCTGCAGCAAAAACAAACAGTGAAGGGGCTATTGGGCACCCTTGTCTAATAGATCTCTGGAGCCTTATAGGGTCAGAAAGGGCCCCATTAACATCAATCACTATGGAAGCATCCTTGAAAAGGATGCCAATCTATTTACAATAGAAGTCTGAAAACCCGAAGACTTTTAACATTCCAAGTACAAAATCTGGCTCTACTCTATCATAGGCTTTTTCAAAGTCTAGCAACACCATAGCAACCTCTTGTCCCTTTGTTCTAGCCCAATGCATTTCCTCCCAACTAATAACATGGTTTTCCAATATGTATCTCCCTTGACTAAAACCAATTTGTGTATATGATATGAATTTTCCTAGTAAGGGAGCAATTCTCCTAGCTAGGACTTTAGCCAGGACTTTGTAGGAGAGGTTCAACAGAGTAATAGGTCTCAAATTTTCAACTAGAGTTATGTCACCTATTTTGGGTGGTAATTTAATAACTCCTTTGTTAGTGAACTCTCCTAGAAATACTTTCTTGAATGCTTCTTCATAGACTTTCAGAAGTTCAAACCCCACCTAGTCTTTTTTCCTCTTGTAAAATTTGGCAGGGAGCCCATCTAGCCTTGGTGCTTTCCCATTGGCAAAGGAATCAATGGCTGCAAATATTTCATTAAGGGAGAGATCCTTACTGAGAAAGGAAATATCATGCTCTGTGAGCATTTTGGGGATAATTTTTAGGCATTGACTCAAAGCTTGTTGACTCTCCTTGGATACCTCTGAGGTGAACAATTCACTGTAGAATAGGTGAAAGGCACTTGTGATGTTTTCTAGATCATTAGTGAGCCCTGCCTCCACTTGAATCTCATTAATAATTTCCATCCTTTGTTTGGCTCTGATGATGTTGAAGAAGTACTTGGAACCTTTATCTCCCTCATTGATCCAATTTAGCATGGCTCTGATCTTCTGCCCTTGTGTCTTGTATCTCGGAATAAGTCTCAAGTTATGTTTAGTGTTCGCTAATTAGGCTTCCATACTAGGGTCATTGCCTATATTTTGGAGCTCTCTCTCAATGTTTTTCAACCTATTTTTCCAAAAATATTCATCTGTGTTCCTTACCATAGTAAGCTTCTTACTAATAACTTGAAAAATACTCTTCCAATAGTCCTCCATCCTTTCCCATAGTGTAATGGTATCAGCTAGGGTATTACAGAGCTTTGTTAGGTTTGTGACCATTTCAATGGAATCTATATTTTAAGGGTCATCTAATAATGTAACATTGAGTTTAAAGGAATTACTCGTGTTCTTTGCAAATCTAGAATATGTATTTTTTTCAAATCTAATACATGAGTTAATAGGTGAGTGGTCTGAGATAGAAGTCAGGCACAACACAACTGGAGCATGATTACCTTCTGGTATAAAAGAGAATGCAGATACATCCCCATAGAACCTATCAAGTCTACAATATACTCTATGCTTACCTTTTTTATTATTGCACCATGTAAACCAGATATCTAAAAATTGCTTATGCATCTGTTCCATGGGATCAAGAAGATTAAATTTCCTTTTGAGCTTCTGCCAAAAGAACAACTCATTGTCTTTACATACATGGGCCAACCCTCCCATTTTATTTGTCATGTGCTCTATCATGTTAAAGTCCCCTACAAAAATCCATGGGTATTTGGGAAGATGCATAGAGCACCATTCCCAGTGTTCTCTCTCTCTCTCTCTATATATATATATATATATATATATAATATTTAGCTGCATAGACATTAAATATCCCAAACACCTCTGAACCCCATTTAAAAGTTACCCAAATAATCCTTTGTCAAGGTGAACATCCATGAATTTCAATTTTTTTCTCACTTTTAGGATTAATGAGGATAGCAACTCCCCCTTTACCTCTTTCATGGTTTGAATGAAAACCAATTGCTTTATCCCACAAAAATTTCAGAGTGGTGTGGGCTTGAAATCCTACTACTTTGATCTCTTGAAGACAAATAATATCTTTATGGGCCAACTGATTACACCATTTCCTAACTGTATATTTCCTATCAAGCATCTCTAACCATCAAACATTCCAACTATGGATGTGCATCATATTTGGTTATTTGGTGGAGGTTTTGTGCTTTTGCACAGTCTATTAAAATAGTCTGGGAGGTTCTTCTTACCTTTTCTACTATTGGACAAGGATCTTTTGTCCCATGTTTTCCTTTTCATCCTAACAACCTCAGTGAACTGGTCCTCTTTATTGAATGCCACAATTTGCATTGACTCGGGAGGGACAGTTGATTCCACATAGAGGGGTTGCTGGTCCTTAATACTTTGCTTGATTTTATTAACCTTTTCATTGATATACACAATGACCAATTTCTGGGCATTCAACTTGGTGGGGGTTGCATTATTTCTAGGGGTATCTACAGACACTATACTTGATGGGTGGGCATTTAGGGGAGGAGAGCTCTTGTCCTCCACAGGATTCCGTACATGCACGACATCAAATTCTTCATCAAATAGTGGATTCGACAGTGTGACAAACATGTTGTTATCCACAAAATTGGTATGATTGTTGTTACCTTCTGCAGAAGCTTGTTCTTTTTACGAGGAAATGATTTTATCTATCTTCGACTCCTTATTGCTAATGTTAGATTTATTTTGACTCTTATTAACTACGATTCCTTCCAAAGGGTTCTTGTCACATTATTTATTACTCCCATTTTTATCAGCATTGTTCACAGTATTAAATTTTTCTTTCTGTATATGTTTTAGGGTCGGGCATTCTTTCTTTGTATGCCCATTGCATCTACAGTGGAAGCAAGAACTTAAGTTTCCTAGCATGGATATTTCCCAGCAAAACATTTCTCCTTCAAATTCCAGAGAGATACAGTATGGAAAGTCAATTTATGGTGTTAGGGTAACCAAAACTCTAGCATTCAAATGGGGAATAGTCATGCATGACTATTCAATTTGCAGAAATGAGCCCAAGGGTTTCAAAATCTGTGCAATAAAGGGCCAAAATTCTACATGGAGGTTTTTAATTTCTACCTAGTTGGGTGTCAAGCTCGCAACAACTTTCTCAAAGTTACCTTTCAGCGACCATGGATAAACCCTAAATATGGAGTGACAAACATTCCATAACTTCTTTTCTAAAACTCTTTCCTGCATATTGTGATTCTTTAAAAAAACAACAAATAAACCTTTTTGGATCATTCTGCAATAGGTGACATATATTCCAAGTTTTTTTCCCTGTATTAAAGCCAACCAATCATCAAAAATTTGCGAGAAGGCATTAATTCTTTATCTAAACACACAGAGAAAATTGCAATACTCTTAAGCCTATTCTGTTCAGATTTAATAACAATTACCATGTCTTCGTTAGGTGAAGAGAGAGGGTCTTCAGACCCAAAGAAGGATTCCTACATTTGCCTCCTCTGTCGCCACTAGGTTTGGCATTTCCTCCATCAATTTGTCCACCTCCATTGGTTGCGGCCCATCCCAAGTCACCATGTTCTGTGTCCACCACCTTCCTACTGAATACTCCATTGAATTTTGTACTATCCAAGAATGATGAAGAAGAATCTGCCACCACTTGCTTATACGATAACTTTTCACATGGCTTATCGACATTATCACCTTCTGTGGGTTCATTACACCCCTCATTAATATTAGCGTCCACGTCACCCATAATGACTTTGACAACATTAGGAGGGATCTCACCATTATTGTTCAGCTCTCCCATCACACATGCGAACTAGGTAAGGGACGAGTTAAATCCCCAATCTCAGACAAGAAATGAGGGCACAAAACCAACAAACCAACGTCACATACAAAAAAAAAAAAAAGAGCACGCAAGGTAAACAATCTCTCTTGATCCCAGATCATGGGGATAAGGGTTATCTAGCACAGTCAAAAGAAATTGTTGATGTTGAAGATGGTTGGGAGCCGTACATACACACGGAATGGGGAGTGGCTGGGAGACTGCACCTCTGGTCAATCCGGGTTGTAATTAGAATGTAAAGAATGTTCAGGGTAGTGGCTATGAGACGTCTACTCCAGTTGGGTGAACCAGTGGATGGTCTGTAGGATGGTCATCACAATATTAGTCTGAACCTACGCATATTTAGTTTGCAGAGATGGAGGAATGAGAGAGTCAAAATGAAAGGTTCTCATTGCACAGATTGCAGATCTTTTGAGCAAAAAGTTTTGAATTGTGTATATGTGGATTTTGTGTTTTGAACTTTTGCGCCCATGTGGCTTGTATACATGGCTAGGGATAGTTAGTTAATGATCTTCACATTTGCA
Organism: Thuja plicata; assembly: GCA_018584345.1. Taxonomy (NCBI): domain Eukaryota; kingdom Viridiplantae; phylum Streptophyta; class Pinopsida; order Cupressales; family Cupressaceae; genus Thuja; species Thuja plicata. The sequence continues at coordinate 434,795 of MU225112.1, read as the reverse complement.
TGTTTCTCGGTCTCATGCTACTGTTTCATATTTTTAAAAAAACACAAGTTATCAAATTTTTGTAATAAGCAAGGATTCGGGGTTTTCTTGCTAGTTCTTTCCTAGATGAGATTTCGAATCAATTTATTATTACAATAATATATATATAGTAGCTCAACCACTTTTACTTTAAAAATAATAAAATAACACCAAGGCAAACATCAATAGAACATGATACACCCAAAAAAGAGACACGTGGAAATCACCCAACATGATAGCATACGTCAGCCACAATCATGGCAGCAAGTTGTAGAGCCGACAATTTGTTTTTTCTCAAAAAAAAAAGCATTTTACTTTTATTAATTTTAAGTTATGTTAGCTTAGTTTATATTTTTGTACCTTTTCTTTATCTTGAAATCCATACTTTACGCATACAAGATGCACGTGCATATTGGTGTCCCAAATTTGTGTTATAATCATGGACTTGCACTGACATCCAAGACAGTGATCTAAATGATTTAACCAATTGATCCTAATCAGTTTCTCATTCCTTTTTAGTAATTTGAATATTATAATGATTTCTAGCATATAGTTATTTATTTTTTGGTTTATCTTGCATTCCAAAATAATAACCTAAAAGGTACATGTAACTAGGTTATATATTTCGTATGTGATTTATTTAACATAATCGATAATTTGTCTATATTATTAGTTCATGAGTTAACCATATTAATAATCAAACTATATTCGACAATAAACTTGACAATGTGAACTAGCACAAAATGTTATCTAAACATCAAAGGTGGAATTAGTTATACTACCATTACAAGATGAACTAAAGCCCTCTTATACATTAAATTAAATTAAATTAAGCAAATCAATTCATTAGGCCAAAACCCTATTAGCTAATTCACAAATTCACAATTTAAAAAAAAAAAAAACCTAAACTAACTAATATTAATGATCCATTTTAAATAATTAACCATTAGATAAAATAGACTATTATTTTAATAAGTTGATTCAATACTAATTAAATCTGAACATATTAAAAAAATCTATTAATTACTAATCATAGCCAACTAATCTAACTAACACTACTAATCTAAACCTATTTACCTACCAATCTTTCACATCAACCCCTCTCCCCAAGGCCCACTTGCCATGTAGGTGGGGTGATGGAAATCCCAACCTATCCTAAGGCTTGCGTGAGTTTTATGCAAGGAGAACCATTTTGAAAAAGGCATGCGCATGCTCCAAGGTTGAGGTGGGATCCACCTCAAGGTTTCCCCATTCCAATGTGCTGTAAATTTTATGTGAGGTCAAAAAATGGAGGCAAGGAAATCTCACATGGAGTGGGAAGGCTTTCTTGTCATAGGGATATGCATTGATTCCTATGTCAGACCCCAAGTACGCATGGAGGAGAGGAGACCAGTCTTTGGGGAAAGAATTAATGCCATGTCATCCCCCCCACATCCTACACATGGTGGTAAAAAGTAAGGAAGGATTATGTGGGTGGGACCCACGAGGATGCAAATCAAAAGTGAGACTTGCTTCCCATCCCTGCATTAATATCATTTTTTTTTGTTTATTTAATGTGACCTCTGCCACTACATACCTGCGCCCATTTATGGGAAGGGAAGTGTTAAACAAGTTATGTTAGGAAGTCTTTTATTAATCTAGAAATTAGTAATTAACAACAAGGTTATGTTAGGGAGTTAGAATACTAACTCTAATTAGGAAGAGCATCTTGGGAAGGGAATATTCTCTGTGGCAAAGAGAATTATTTCCCTTCCCATACAAATTCTAGAGAGCATTTTTGCTCTAAAAATTTGGGAAGTGTCATGGATATTATTTGGTTTTAACTTCTATCATATTGATTTCTTGGTTTTATTATTGGAGTAGTTAATTTTATGCATTTGAATTATTTTATTAATGCAATACACTAAGTGAACTATAAATTGAATATTAGTATTAGTTGATTTTTACATTAATATACTAACTTGTTTGATTTACTATTGTTATCTTTCCTTCTCAAGAATTGAGGTTGCAATGAAGATTTTAAGGTAGAGTATTGAACCTATTGAAATATAATATATATTTCCAAAGGAAGAATGGAGTGTTTTTAACTTGAAAACTTACAATCAAATACATTATAGAGATTACAAGATTCATAAATCCACAAGATTTTATATGCTATGAAAAACTATTACATTGTCTTTCTTCTCAATATTGGATATCATTCTACCATGAAAGATTAACTTCATTATTCTAAAGAATATAATACAATAGGCATGAAACTAAAGACTCTTTATTTACATTATGGTAATCTTTCAAAATATAACTACACATCTTCAAGATGGAAGATCTATACAATCAATGGATAGCATACAATATTTATTCCTTTAATGAAGCTATTACATAATGAATAAGAGATCTTCACATCTTACTTGATAAAGCTTTCAATATGGACATTACAACACTTAACAAGAAATGAATCTCAATACAAAAGGAGTAACCATGCAACATTAAAGTTGCTCTCACACAACTACACCAAAATAGAGATTTCTCCCAAGCTTTTCCACAATCATCTTGACTTCAAACCTAAAAATACATGAGGAGAACCATGGTAATCTCACCTCCCATCCTAGGTCTCAAGGAGACTACCCCCAAGCTAGAAGAATCGATAACCAACGGGTGACAATCACACATCCACATACATGAATACAACAATAAAGAACACCCTCCCAAGGTTTGCACAAATAGTTTTACCATGAACCCATAACAAGGGGTGAAGGTGAATCTCCATGTAGGAGAATGCCAAAATTATACATACAAATAACATGCCTCTTCAAGGCTAAAACCACATACATCTTTCCATCCAATCTTCTCCTTATCTCCCCCAAAATTAGGATCAAATACAATGACATGCAAGGGCCAATACACCTTACATTTTTTTCCTCTTCTCTCCATGAGAAGAGAATCTACACTATCATGGAATCCAACTAACCCCTTCCCCCATACATGACCACTTCTTCCCTATCCAAGGGTGAGTAATGCCATCACACCCTTCACAACACTATCATATTCAAAATAAAGATAAAACCATAAGCAATAATTCAAACCCAAAATCTTTTTCCCTTACATTACAACAATACAAATACATTTCACATATGCAAGAGAATGAAAAGAAACATATAAATTTACTTGCAACAAAACAAATCACTTTCATGGCAATGGAGGCCAACCTTCACAATGTGTTATGGCAAATAAATTTTGAGAAGAGCCCAATCCCTTATCCTTCCTCAATCCAAACCCTAATGTCTCTAAAAGTATAGAGTGGGTGAACACCCACTAACTCTACCAAGGGCCTCTAAAAAGACCTCCAACTTCTACCCACCCACCAACATTAAATTCAGACTTGACCCTAAATTCCTTTGGCTTTTCCTTGTCCCCTATCATAAATTCCAAATTGGAAAGGAGTGTGGGTTTGGGAAATAGGTCAAGACTTACTCCATTTTCGTATAATGTGGAAAACAGGTCATAAAATGGGTCACCAAGGCCACTAGGGGGTTCTAGATGTGTTGAAAACATTCCTAACCCATACCCCTATCACTAAGGTACTAATATTTTGCTAAATTTGACTCTTAGGACCTATTTTTGGCCTTTAGAAGTGGCTAGAGAAGAATTAAATCTAAATGATCAAACTGGTGGAACTTTACAAGTATCTCCAACAAGGGGTTTAATTAGGTTCCTAATGAATCAGTTAGGCTTAGGTTTACATTGCTAACCTTAGTAGACATGTCATTACATTAACACATAACGAGTGTCAAGTGACAATATAAAATAACATAATACAACATTGACATGTCACTAATTACATAATGAAAACACCTAATACATACATACAATTTTACGGTCATGAATAAAATCACTTAACAACGAGGTTCAAACCTCTTCTTTAGGTTCAACCTTG
>MU225112.1:408477-430657 GCA_018584345.1 Thuja plicata | reverse complement strand
TAGAAACATTAATCAATAAGCAGAATTAAATTCCTAATTACAATTTTCATACAGAAATGTTTAAAACATAATAATTCCATAATCATCATGACATAACATCCATGAAATAATCAAGTCTAATCATGATCTAATCTTCTCATCAATTCACCTATCTAAAAATGTATAATCAAAATCAACCACATGTTCTAGGTCTAATCCATATCAGAATGTAATCCATACAATATAATCATCATCATAAACATAATATCTCGAGTCTCTGTCGAGATAATCAAAAAGTGGTGCAGGGGCACCAAGGACATTCAGTCAAGGCATGAAGACTATGAAGACCTTAAAGACATCTAAGGAGGACCAGAGGAAGGGCATGTACAATCTAAGTCAGGGGATCAATTGGAAAGTCCTAGAACCTATAATGATTCTCAATTCAATATAATGAATTCATTAAATGTGGGAAGTTCTTAAAGGACTTAATTATATCCTTGAAAGGATCAAATGATTGTAAAAATGGACCATTAGTGTCCAAGGGTGTCTTTGGGTAGTTTATGGTTATAGGATTATTGTAATTAAGTCTCCTAAGTATTGGAAAAACTTTGGAGTTCTTAAAAATCCAATTAATAAGGTTTTTAAAGCATTTTCATAGTTTAAAAATTCAAATATTTGAAAATAAACGGTTAGAATGTCTTTTAGAGGGAATTAAGAATTTAGTATGTTTTTAGAATAAACTAAACTCCCAACTGATAGAATTTGGTTGTTATGGTTATGGAGAGTCTATATATATGTGTCTGGTCAAGCCATTGTAGAAGGTAGTGGTATTCTGGAGTGTACGGACAACAAATGAACAATTCAATAAAAACTGTATTTCTCTCATTTTGGGTGTTTTGATGTGTGAATACATGTGAATTTGGTTTTAAGGCATCCCCAAAGGATCCAATACACATTAGAAGGTATCATTGCAGAGTTTTGGATGTTTTAAGAATTATTTTGAATGACTGTCTTTTGAAAGCAACGTGATACCACTGTATTGTATAATTTTATTGTTTTGAGTTAGTTTCTTGAGCATAGACCATTCCATGGAATCAAAGGCCTAGAATCCATGGAATGAGACTTATTTAATAGCATATTATAGCTTCCTAATATTTCATATGTAGATGTAATAAGAAAGAGTGATCACAGTTTGGAGAAAGGGTAAAAGTTTAGGAATGAGGGTTGCAGGAAATACAGTCTGATGCGAGGGCCATATCTTTGGATTGAACCGTTGGATCTTCACGTGCTTTGGAAATAATTAAGAAATCCTAATTATGCACAAAATCACTGAAGGGATTGAGAAAATTAGATCTGGTTAAAAATTTATTAACGACTGTTCACAGGTCTATCCAAAGGGCAGCAAGGTGGTGTATTTTGGCTTATTTGTTTTATAAGATTGAGTTAATCAATGAAAATGATATGAGAGGTTGTAGATTGTTATGAGTGGTTGTTACAAGGTTTTTTTGAGTTATTTTTTTGGGATTACAAGTATCTTTGATTTTTCTAAGCAAAGAACAAGAGTTTAGGAAGATTGTTCAAAACTGGAGTGTTGGGTGTTGTTGTAAACCCATTAACCATATGAATCTTTTATAATCTAGTATAAATAGACCTATTCTATCATTGTTTGTCATTGGGTGGAGTGAAATCATAATTGGAGTCTCTTGGAGTACTTGGTGGGTTCTTGAAGCATAGTGGAAGCATTGAGTTTCTCGGGTTGAATCATTTCACTTATTGAAAACCTTGTCCACCACCCTTACCGTCTACATCAAAAAGTGTATCAATGTATCAAAACATAAAGTATCAAAGTGTGAATGAATAGTAATGCTATGATGGGTCGGGGTGAGGCCTCACATCCTCCCCCCTAGGCATGAACTTCCTCCTGGAGTTCATAAAAAAGGTATGAGTACTGTGATCTCATCTGTGTTGCATCCTCCCATGAAGCTGTGACCTCATCATAACAATCCCACTGGATCCTAACCTGGTTTATCACTCTGCCTCAAAGTGCCAGGGTCTGTCAAGATAAAATGCAGATGGGCTCCAAGGCTAACTATCCATTTGACTCCACCTACAAGGCATCCCAATCTATAATGTGAGACTCATCATAAATATATTTTCGTAACACAGATACATGAAACACATCGTGGATGTGTGGCAGGTTGGGTGGCAAGGCTAGACAATAGGCAACTAGTCCTATCCTCTCCAATATCTTGAAAAGTCCAACAAAGCGAGGCACTAACTTAGAGCCCTTTCCAAAATGGATTGGACTCTTATGCGGGCACACTCTCAAGAAGACCCTATCTCCAACCATATACTCACGATCAACTTGCTTCCCATCTACATACTTCTTTTGTCGATCCTGAGCCTCTCTAAGACACTGTCTAATCAAGACTACCTGCTGCTCCATATCCTTGACCAACTAAGGTCCAATAGATACTCTATCCTCGATCCTATCCCAACTCAGTGGTATCATGTATGGTCTACCATACAAGGCTTGATATGGAGGCATACCTATAGAAGAATGATGCCCCTTATTATACGCAAACTTGACTAGATGTAGGTATTCCTCCCACTTGACTTGATGGTCCATCACATACATATGTAACATATCCTCTAACACCTAGTTAACCCTCTCTGTCTATCCATTTTTTTGAGGGTGATATGTCATACTGAAATTTAGTCTAGTGCCCAACGCTACCTGTAACTATCTCCAAAAAGATGATGTGAAAAAGGAGTCTCTATTAGAGATGATCTTACGGGGAATGCCATGAAGTCTGAAAATATCTTGCAAAAAGACCTGAGCTATGTCTCGTGCTATGAATGTAGTATGCATGGGTGAGAAGTGGGCAACCTTGGTCAATGTGTCGACTGTCACCAAGATGGCATCATGGTGGTGAGAAGACATAGGGAGACCAACAATGAAGTCCATAGATATAGTATCCCACTTCCACTCAGTAATCTTATGTGGCTGCAGGAGCCCACCTGGATGACTGTGCTTTGCCTTCACTCTCTGGCACTCTAGACATCTAGCAACTTTGATGGCAATCTGCAATCTCATGCCCGACCAATGATACAACTGTCTCAGATCAGCATGCAACTTCTTAACTCTTGGATGAGCTGCTTAAGGTGCTCTGTGAGCCTCAAGCATAATAAACTCTCCTAAGTCACCCATAGAAGGTACATAGATGCATCCCTTATGACGTAGATCAAGTCCATCAGACTCTAAAGAATACCCTATAAATCTCTCGTAAAGGGATCTCTAAGAATGGATAAACTGACAAACCTCCACATATAATCCATCCTCTGGAAAGTGATGCAAAATGTGCTCCCTCAAATCTATACTAGAAGTCATAGATGAGAGCTTTTATCACCTCCTACTCAAGGCATCTGCAACTACATTCTCCTTCCCTTTGATTTAATGAACATCAAAACTATACTCACACAAAAACTCCATCCATCTCCTCTACCTAGCATTAAGATTGGGCTGTGTAAAGATATATTGTAGGCTTTGGTGATCTAAATGAAGCTCAAATCAGTGACCTAGAAGGAAGTGTCGTCATCTCACTAAGGCATGAACCACCGCTGCAAGTTCTAGGTCATGAGTAGGATAATTAAGCTTGTGAGTCTTTAGCTTCCTAGAATCAAAAGCTATAGGATGACCCTCCTACATAAGGATTGCTCGTAAACCATCCAATGAAGCATCTGTACATACAAAAAAATCTACCGAAGGATCTGGCACTGCTAAAATTGGTGCACTAGTGAGGGCTATCTTGAGCTCCTGGAAAGTTCTCTCACACTTCTCTGTCCATTCATACTTCTTCCCATTTCTCTAAATTAGGGAAGTGATGGGATGAGAGATTCTAGAAAATCCTGCCACGAAGCGTCTGTAATATCCTGCTAATCCCATAAAACTTCTGACCTCAGTGACACTGGTGGGTGCTAGCCAATCCATAATGGCTCTAATCTTTGATGGGTCTATAGAGATCCCATTGCTGGATATAACATGACCAAGATAATGCACCTTGGGTCTAAAGAAGGCACACTTTGACAAGATTCCATATAACTGATTCTCTCTCAAATGCTACAGAACCTATCTCAGATGCTCCTCATGCTCCTCCTCATTGCGAGAATATATCAGAATGTCATCAAGGAAAACTACCACAAATTTATCCAATAATGTACAAAATACTCCGTTCATGAGGCTTATGAACACAGTCGGAGCATTCGTGAGACCAAATGGCACTACTGTGAACTCATAGTGACCATACCTCGTGTGAAAAGCAGTCTTGTGGATATCACTTTCCACAATTTGTAATTGATGGTACCCTGACTTTAGATCTATCTTTGTAAACACTCAGGCACCCTGAAACTGATCAAACAAATCATCGATCCTGGGGAGTGGGTATCGGTTCTTAATTGTTACTTTATTCAACTACCGATATTCAATGCACAATCTAAGTGATCCATCCTTCTTCTTCACAAAAATCACTGGTGCACCCCAAGGTGATACACTAGGTCGGATATGCCCTTTCTCCAAGAGCTCTTCTAACTAAATCTTGAGCACATTGAGCTCATGTGTGGTCATCCTATAAGGTGCTCTAGATACGGGCTCGACTCTTGGTATAAGGTCTATGTGAAAATCAACTGCCCTAAGTGGAGGCATACCAGGTAGCTCGGTAGGAAATACATCTGCAAACTCCTAAAGAATAGGATAATCCTTGAGTGAAGACTCCCCCTCTAAATCCTCCTCTCTATCACTAATGGTGATGGCAAATAATTGACATCCCTTTCGCACGCACCGCCTAAGCTGCATAGCAGAAATCATGCGAAGGGATATGGGTCTTTGTACTCCAAATATCACCATAGAAGTATCATGATCATCAACACACTCAACCCTCTTTTGATGATAGTCCATCTTGGCGCTATGGGCATATAGCCAATCCATGACAAGGACTACATCATAAGAACCTAGAGGGGTAATGCGGAGATCAGTCATCGTGATTAAGTCTCCAATCTAAATCTGACAACTGTGAACTAAGGAACTAACATACACTCTAGCTCCTGAAGCTAACTCGACCTCCCAACTGACATCTTGTCTAACTACCACTAGCCCGCAATGCTCCACTACATAGGGAGATATAAAGGAGTATGTGGCTCCTAAATCAAATAAGATAGAAACACTGATACCCTAAATCACACATGTGGCCTCTATGACCGTGACCTGGTGCTTGGCCTAGCGGTTATCAAGCATGGAAAAAACTCTATGGTATCTACCCATATCTCCAACTGTAGGCTCTAAGGTAGCCCCTCTCTGACCACCGGCTGACTGTCCCTATGGGCACTCTCTTGCTATATGACCCATACCACCACAAGTGTAACATGGCCCTCGGGCCTGAATCTAAACTCCCTGTGATCTAGACTGTTGTGGTCCTCCAGTCCTACTGGAACCACTATAACCACCCCTCAAGGACTACTGAGTCCTAGCTGGCTGTGCCTGAGGGGCCTGTGTCCTCTGATCCTGTCTATAAGACCCTAAGACTGCCACTGTTTGGGCTTAGAGCCCTGATAACCCTGTGAATGCCTCTATCTAGAATCCTGTTGGGATCCCTGCTGCTGAGACTGTTGACCCTTAAAGGATCTCGTTGAATGGTTATGTTTCCCCTTCCAAGGGGGTCTCTGTTGTCTTGACTGCTGGAATGAGGGGTTTTGGTGCTGAGACCGATCCTAAGACTCTTGTCTAGTACGGATATCCTCAGCTACAAGTGTTGTCTCAATTGTCTCTCTAAATGTAGTAGGAAAGGCTAGGCATACTGTGCCCTCAAGAGACATATTAAGTCCCTTAATGAAACGGTGGATACACAGTTTCTCATCCTTCATGTAATCAACATATAAAAGGAGCACGAGAAATTGACTCTCATACTGGGCCACTATGAGGCCTCTCTATTGGAGATCATGGAACTCCTTTATCTGTCTTTGTCTGAAATGCTCGGAGAGATACCTCTCTCAAAATCGGGCTACAAAAGACTCCCAAGTGAGTGTGTCAATACTCACTCCACCTATGGATACCTCCTACTCCCACCAAGTGGAGGCCTTCTCTCGTAGGAGATGGACTGCAAGTCATGCCTTTAGATTACTCCCATAAGGGCGCAATCCAAAACATCACTGTAAACTCTATAACCAGGCCTCTGCTATTGACTCGTCAGTGGATCCCAAAAACAAGGGTGGTTGGAGACACAATAACTCTTGAATCTCATCTCCAAAATCTCTAGGGGGTCTCTCTCTAGCACGTATATCATGCTCGCATGGTATTACAACCTGATGAACTGACTCACCCTCATGATAGCCATGACCCTCAATAGACCTGGGTGGGGGACTCCTACTCCTCTCTCTACTAACAGCTCTATAATTTTCTGAAATATGTGCTTCCCTTTAAGGAATCTACTGTTGAACTATGGGTGGTAATCTCTGTTAAATCACCCCAATCAGATTTTGGAGAACATCCAAAATATCTTGGTTAGGGTTCTGAGGTGGTGGAGGTGGTGGAGGTGGTGGATCCTCCTATTCTGCCCCAACATGTGTAGCTCTACGACCTCTACCTCATTGGCCAGCTCGTGTAACGATAGGCATCCTACACAATAATTTAAGTGTTAATGAGTTGAAACGTAATGGGTTAGGTTCCTAGTGTCAAAACATGGCTCTAATACCAAATGTCATGCCCAAAAAAATTAACCAACAAAATGCAACAATTTTTTTTAAGGTTCGGATAGCGGAACCCTAGTGGGTACAATTTCCACTTTGGAATTTCCATTCAGGATGTATCCAATTCTATCAAAAGCTACTCGACAATGTTTATCCTTCAATTCCCTTGCGAACGAGGGCTTTAATTATCTAACCAATTTCATTCCAAAATAATAACCTAAAAGGTACATGTAACTAGGTTATATATTTCGTATGTGATTTATTTAACATAATCAATAATTTGTCTACATTATTAGTTCATGAGTTAACCATATTAATAATCGAACTATATTCAACAATAAACTTGACAATGTGAACTAGCACGAAATGTTATCTAAACATCAAAGGTGGAATTAGTTATACTACCATTACAAGATGAACTAAAGCCCTCTTATACATTAAATTAAATTAAATTAAGCAAATCAATTCATTAGGCCAAAACCCTACTAGCTAATTCACAAATTCACAATTTTTTTAAAAAAAACCTAAACTAACTAATATTAATGATCCATTTTAAATAATTAACCATTGGATAAAATAGACTATTATTTTAATAAGTTGATTCAATACTAATTAAATCTGAACATGTTAAAAAAAATATATTAATTACTAATCCTAGCCAACTAATCTAACTAACCCTACTAATATAAACCTATTTACCTACCAATCTTTCACATCACCCCCCTATCCCCAAGGTCCACTTGCCAAGTGGGTGGGGTGATAGAAATCCCAACCTATCCTAAGGCTTGCGTGAGTTTTATGCAAGGAGAGCCTTTTTGAAAAAAGCATGTGCATGCTCCAAGGTTGAGGTGGGACCCACCTCAAGGTTTCCCCATTCCAATGTGCTGTAAATTTTATGTGAGGTCAATAAATGGAGGCAAGGAAATCTCACATGGAGTGGGAAGGCTTTCTTGTCATAGGGATATGTATTGATTCCCATGTCAGACCCCAAGTATGCATGGAGGAGAGGAGACCAGTCTTTGGGGAAAGAATTAATGCCATGTCAGCCCCCCCACATCCTACGCATGGTGGTAAAAAGTAAGGAAGGAGTATGTGGGTGGGACCCACGAGGATGCAAATCAAAAGTGAGACTTGCTTCCCATCCCTGCATTAATATCATTTTTTTTTGTTTATTTAATATAACCTCTGCCACTATATACCTGCGCCCATTTATGGGAAGGGAAGTGTTAAACAAGTTATGTTAGGAAGTCTTTTATTAATCTAGAAATTAGTAATTAACAACAAGGTTATGTTATGGAGTTAGAATACTAACTCTAATTAGGAAGAGCATCTTGTGAAGGGAATATTCTTTGTGGCAAAGAGAATTATTTCCCTTCCCATACAAATTTCAGAGAGCAATTTTGCTCTAAAAATCTAGGAAGTGTCATGGACATTATTTGGTTTTAGCTTCTATCATATTGATTTCTTGGTTTTATTATTGGAGTAGTTAATTTTATGCATTTAAATTATTTTATTAGTGCAATACACTAAGTGAACTATAAATTAAATATTAGTATTAGTTGATTTTTACGTTAATATACTAACTTGTTTGATTTACTATTGTTATCAAGTTTATCTTTCCTTCTTAAGAATTGAGGTTGCAATGAAGATTTTAACATAGAGTGTTGAACCTATTGAAATAGAATATATATTTCCAAAGGAAGAATGGAGTGTTTTTAACTTGAAAACTTACAATCAAATACATTACAGAGATTACAAGATTCATAAATCCACGAGATTTTATATGCTATGAAAAACTATTACATTGCCTTTCTTCTAAATATTGGATATCATTATACCATGAAAGATTAACTTCATTATTCTAAAGAATATAATACAATAGACAAGAAACTAAAGACTCTTTATTTACATTATGGTAATCTTTCAAAATACAATTATACATCTTCAAGATGGAAAATCTATACAATCAACGGATAGCATACAATAGTTCTTCATTTAATGAAGCTATTACATAATGAATAAGAGCTCTTCACATCTTACTTGATAAAGCTTTCAATATGGACATAACAACACTTAACGAGAAATGAATCTCAATACAAAAGAAGTAACCATGCAACATTAAAGTTGCTCTCACACAACTACACCAAAATAGAGATTTCTCCCAAGCTTTTCCACAATCATCTTGACTTCAAACCTGAAAATACATGAGGAGAACTATGGGAAGCTCACCTCCCATCCTAGGTCTCAAGGAGACCACCCCTGAGCTAGGAGAATCGGTAACCAATGGGTGACAATCACACATCCACATATATGAATACAACAACAAAGAACACCGTCCTAAGGTTTGCACAAATGGTTTCACCATGAACCCATAACAAGGGGTGAAGGTGGATCTCCATGTAGGAGAATTAAAAAATTATACATACAAATAACATGCCTCTTCAAGGCTAAAATCATATACATCTTTCCATCCAATCTTCTCCTTATCTCCTCCAAAATTAGGATAAAATACAATGGCATGCAAGGGCCCATACACCTTGCATTTTTTCCCTCTTCTCTCCATGAGAAGAGACTCTAGACTATCATGAAATCCAACTAACTCCTTCCCCCATACATGGCCACTTATTCCCTATCCAAGGGTGAGTAATGCCATCACACCCTTCACAACACTCCCATATTCAAAACAAAGATAAAACCATAAGCAATAATTCAAACCCAAAATCTCTTTCCCTTACATTAAAATAATACAAATACATTTCACATATGCAATAGAATGAAAAGAAACATACAAATCTACTTGCAACAAAATAAAGCACTTTCATGGCAATGGAGACCAACCTTCACAATGTGTTATGGCAAATGAATTTTGAGAAGATCCCAATCCCTTATGCTTCCTCAATCCAAACCCTAATTTCTCTAAAAGTAGAGAGTGGGTGAACACCCACTAACTCTACCAAGGGCCTCTAAAAAGACCTCCAATTTCTACCCACCCACCAACATTAAATTTAGACTTGACCCTAAAGTCCTTTGGCTTTTCCTTGTCCCCTATCATAAATGCCAGATTGGAAAGGAGTGTGGGTTTGGGAAAAATGTCAAGACTTACTCCATTTTAGTAGCATGTAGAAAATGGGTCATAAAATGGGTCACCAAGGCCACTAGGGGGTTCTAGATGTGTTAAAAACATTCCTAACCCATACCCCTATCACTAAGGTACTAGGATTTTGCTAAATTTGACCCTTAGGACCTCTTTTTGGCCTCTAGAAGTGGCTAGAAAAGAATTATATCTAAATGATCAAATTGGAGGAACTTTGCAAGTATCTCCAATAAGGGGTTTAATTAGGTTCCTAATGAATCAGTTAGGCTTAGGTTTACATTACCAACCTTAGTAGACATGTCATTACATTAACACATAACGAGTGTCAAGTGACACTATAAAATGACATAATACAATATTGACATGTCACTAATTACATAATGAAAATACCTAATACATACACACAATTTTACGGTCATGAATAAAATCACTTAACAATGAGGTTCAAACCTCTTCTTTAGGTTCAACCTTGGCTCTACAGTTTTCACATATGGTTGGTTACTGTTTCTCCGACTGATTCCATGGTTCTCTTTCCTACACACTAAACTCGAGCATCAGTAGTCCAAGATAATAAAATCACATGCAATATACATATTCAATTCATACTTAGAAACATTAATCAATAAGCAGAATTAAATTCCTAATTAAAATTTTCATACAAAAATATTTAAAACATAATAATTCCATAATCATCACGACATAACATCCATGAAATAATCAAGTCTAATCATGATCTGATCTTCTCATCAATTCACCTATCTAAACATGTATAATCAAATCAACCACATGTTCTAGGTCTAATCCATATCAAAATGTAATCCATACAATATAATCATCATCATAAACATAATATCTCGAGTCTCTGTCGGGATAATCAAAAAATGTATCAATGTATCAAAACATAAAGTATCAAAGTGTGAATGAACAGTAATGCTACGATGGGTCGGGGTGAGGCCTCACAGTTTCGATGTTGTGGGTATCATGCGTCACCTGTTGTGGGGTGACATTCCATGGAAACATCTAATTATATTGATATGCCACACTTATCTCCTTAGAGTGTATCATTTTACCCTCTATGCAACACATTCCATTCTAAAGGGGGGCTATTATTTCTATATCATTTGTATTTTCTAAAAATTTAAAATTTTTAATCTATTGTATCTCCTTGTGGGGGCCAATACACCTATCTATAATATTTTTCCCTGTCATATTGTCATCTATAATTTCTACCTATACCAATGCAAATCTTTCACCCTATTCGTACTACCATCTAACATTGCTACTAGTTTGACACTACTGAAATCTTTCACCCTATCATATGCCTATCCAACCTTTTTTTACTTATAAAAGCATGATCTAAAGTCACCTATCATATGAATATATAGTCTTTTCTACTTGTATCAGAGCAATAAAAACTATAATATCAAATGACTATCTAACATAGCAGAACTTGCTAGCCATACTTACAAAACCTTAATGATTACTATATCATGGTTTGTATCTAATCCTCATAATCTCTCATTTATGTAGCATGTTTCTCTACAACTTACATGTTGCAAAACTATCTTGAAAAGGTCCCAGTATTTTCCCTAGGGGAAACTCCACATGCATGAAGGACTACTTACCCTTTGTGTCTCAAGTAAGTTTTTCTCTCTTTACTTTAGCTTGCATTCTAGTATTGATATACTTGCTAAAGTGGGGGGAAAATTTAATGTGGTAAATTACACTACATGTAACTCATTGTCACACAATTCCTCTACTTTGGTCAAAAAATAAAATTCCACCTAAGCCTCCATATCATCTTGCTTGCCTTGTCATTTCCCTTGCTTGGATTCTTGATTATGTGACTTATTTGGTCTAATTTGCATTGTATCATCCTAAAAAGTAAGCACCCAAGTATTAGGTGCTCATTTTAAGCACCATCTTAGTATGTATGGGTTACCACATTGATTTCATGTTCTTCTAGCACTTATTGGACCTTTAAATTAATATTTTTTGTTCAAAACTCAAGTCTAGCTCTTGCTTCTAGGAATGATTTTTCCTTTTCCTATCCCATAATTCATTTCGTCATCTAGGACCTATCCATTTATTTTTTATTTTAGGATCTACCCTAATATCCTGGCTACTTGCATCTTCTCCTCCCACCTTTTCACACTTTCCTCGACATTACCTAGGTTTTTGTGCAAGTTCTACCTGGGAAAAGTTGACTTCTCAACTTGTTTCGTGGGGTACAAGTCGACTCTCAATTTGTCACTGGGATTTAGAACCTAGATTTGGCCTAGGGCCCATTGTCAAGATCTTTCTCCAAGGGTTAGATGCATGGTCAACCTAGACTTTGTTTGGGCTCTGAAATAAGTATAAAAGGACCTATTCTCCCCTCATTTTAACATCCATCATATATATACACATTCATGCGAGAAAGCATCCATCATTGTGCATTCAAGCAAGCAAGAAATTATGCAAATCCTCAAGATCTTCAAGGCATTCTTCTTCCTCTTCATCAAGCATTATGGAAAACTACAAATTTCATCATTCAAGGGTTTGGTTTCATTATTTCCTATTAGGTTTTTATGCAGTTCAAGCTATTGCATCAACACTTATGATCAGATCCAAAGAGGGATTGTATCATTAATGTATAAGGTGATTCATGTTTTGGATCTTACATCTTTCCTTATGCAATTTCAATTCATTTTCAAGGTTAATTCCTAAACAAGGGTTTGATTAAGGCAAACCCCTTTCAACAACCATTTTCCATTTTGTGTGCACAAGAATAGGTTTCAGGACTTTTAGATCTCGATTCAGGAAATACAGTTGTAGACTCAAAAACCCATAAAGTTTCATAAGATTTGGAGTTACTGGGAACAAGTCAACTTCTTAACTTGTCCCTTAAAAACTAACTTGTTCCCAAAAAACTTACTTCTCCTTGCCATTTTTCAGTGAAATTTATGGTGCATAAAGATACAAGTCTTAGTTTTCCACTTCTAAAGCTACAACAAGATCCAACGTTCTGACAATAATCAAATTCAGTTTCAAAGTATCATCCTTTTCATCTCATTTCCAAGTGCATTTGTTCTTACTTCTCTTCCCTTGCATTTACTTTTTCAAATCAAATTTATCTTAAGTAAATCAAATCCTCATTGAGAATATATATTTCATTAACACTCATCCTCCTTTTAGTTGTGTTAATCATATTTTCTTTGTGAGGTTTTGTAATTCCAATGTATATAAGATTTAGGTGAGTGATCTACATCTTTGCATTGCTCACCATTTTCCATTATACATTTTGGTCAAACATTTCCATTCTGATTTTGGTGTTAGATTACTTTTATATGCATTTAGTTATCTAGATATATTTTGTATGCATTTGCATCATATTGCTATAATCTATGCATTTGGATATTTTGGTGGTTAGATCCTCCCTGTCTAGATTTACTTTATATTCATTTATATCTTCTTTTCATTCATTACAATGTCACATTCTTAGCCACCTATATCTAATATAGATACATTCATATATCCATTGCATTATTGCATTTCATGTTTCAAAATAATGACAAAAAAAATACAAACAACATTTCATTTCATGCACTAAATCATAAATCTCATTTCATTTCTTGTTTATGCACTTAAAATAAGAAAATGTTTTTATACATTTGGCATATGCCATCATGAATATTTTCTATAGGTTAATCTCTTATTGCTCTCCTAAGGACCCTCCTTCTCATGAGGACACGTTAAGGCAAGACAATAATCCTTTTCTCAATGATCTCCCTATTTGGGATAAGTTATTACAAGATAATGTTGACTATTCCATTACACTAGTACATTTGAGGTCAATTTTCGACCTACAATTGGTCAAATTTTCTACCAATATTGGTCGAACAATCCACAAATGGCCTTGTCGCTATTTTTCTAGTTGAAATTTTGACACATCGTGTTAAGGTCGAATGTTCTACGCCAATATTGGTCGAAATTGGCATCTGCAATTAGCAAGTTTATTCGTCAAACTGTCAACCAATGTCAGTCGAAATGTTTGGCTCATCTGACCAGTATGCCAAACCCACGATGCTAAATTTTGACCAATGTCGGTGAAAATCTTTGGCCCATCTGACCAGGATGCCAAACCCATGATGCTAAATTTTGACCAATGTCAGTCAAAATTTTTGGCCCATCCGACCAGGATGCCAAACCCACAACACCAAATTTTGACATAGAATGGTCGATATGTAGGTCATTCTTGGTGATGGTTTCAACCAAAGTTTGTCAAAATTTTGACCAATATGGAATGTTAAAAAAAACACCTTAAGATAAATATCCAGAGTAATCACCAACGACATCCTAGCCGGTGATTAGTCTAGATATTTATCTTCAGGTATTTGTGTTACTTTGCATTAATATCATTATATATGCTCATAGGACAACAACTAGTTAGGCATCTAAAATCTTAATTCTCATTAAATTCTTGCAAGTTTTCTTTTGTTTTATTGTTTTTCTAAGTTGGTGAATATTTTTAACTTTGTTCTTGATATTTGGTGGTTGCAGGAATGTGGTGTCTGCATTGGCATCTTGAAATTCATTTGACATGGGGTATCTCAATGACATTCTTAACCTTTCATGGAAATGGTGTTAACTAGACCCTACCTCCTCCTCCACCAAGGATGTTGACAAAGGTTGTGGAATTTGGATTTACACCTTCTAACTGCATTGCTTGAAAGTTTCTAAAGCCTTGTCAACAAATCCATTTTGTGCATAACTTGAAATCATGGCATTCCATGACATGACATCCCTTACATTTATTCTGTCAAATAGTACATGTGCCCTGTCTATGCTTCCACATTTCACATACATGTCTACTAAGGCAATTGTAACTACAAAATCAAATAAAAAATCCATTATGTTATACTTTGGTGTATGCTCATACCCTATTCCAAAGCTCCCATTTTTTCATAGACCTTAACAATGCTGGAAAAGGTTGTGGAATTTCTTTAAAAGTTTCTAAATCCTTTTCAACAAGATCATTTTGTGCATATCCTACAATCATAGATGACAACTCTTTAAGGCATTTTGTTAAATAGTTCATGTTCCACATTTTGCATACATATCTGCAAGAGAATTTACAACTATAATACCAGTAATCAATCCATTTTCAATTATGAATTGATGGATGGTTGTACGTAGTGGAGAGGGAAAAAAATAGATCAAAGACAACAGTGCAATGCAAATATTGTAACATTGCAAACATGAAAGATCAAAATCACATAGGAAAGAGATAAAAACCAGTGTTTAATCTGATGTAAAACCTATGCGTGGGTTAATTGAAAATATGGTTAATTAGTTTGAAAATGAAACAATGATAGAGGTGAAAAGAAGCTAGAGAATCATTTATTTTCGGGTTCATTTAAATGAGGACAACATAAGTAAGGAAAGCATTGTTTTAAGGATCAAAATCTGAGGAAAAATAGTCATATAGACAATGGAATGCTAATGATATAAATAAGATTGTGATACTCATCGATTAAAGGGAATTCAACAATACAAAAAGAGAGGTGGCCATGAAAACATCCTTTAGAGAATACCATAAAAATAGTAGACAACAATACCATCAATCATTACAAAGGAAACATCATGGATCAAATCACATGGTTGCTATGACTGCAATCACAAACAAGCATGATAAGGACCATAAGGAGACATTTCAAAAACAAGGTGCATAGTACAGGTGTATGGAATCATAGAAGTCGTGACAATGATATCTAAAAGAAAATGGTAAAATCACTGTCCCGGTGTTTCATAAACTGTGCTAACTACTATGTGCTACATGAAAGAAAATAATAGTGATGTGGTCATAATCATGATGCCAATAATTAAAATGCTACAAAAGTGCCATGAATCATTGATCAAAGCATGTGAATGTTATAAATGACAATGCTATGAAGATAGTGGTAATGGAATTACCATGTCAAGGTCAAATCAGTGGTATCATGCTTGAACAGTGAGTACAGTCAATAGTGAGGCTTAAAGACAACAAATGGAACCAAGGGAAGTAATGATAAACAAGTATATCCAACATGAAGGCAATAATGATGGACAATCACAATAGACATCAGGGGCATCAATCATTACAAGGAATAATAGCAATAACAAAACACATATATCAAGGGAAGTCACTTCAATGCCAAAGAACATCAAGAATTAACAGTGGCCAAGGAATATTGATGTGCAATAACAATGATTTATTATATGTCAAAATAGTGAGGTTAATGTTGAAAACAAAGGTTAGTTGCACATTGTGTATTAGAAAAGGAAGAAGTAATTGGACTAATTAATTCAGAGATGAAAGCACTGTCAACAATGAAGGAGGACGTTGTTTGTATGTTGCAGAGATATCTAATACAAGCTCCTAGTTAAGTCATTCAAGGGCCCTAGTTCAATGTCAGTTGAAAAAGAACCATAAGGACACATAAAATCAATATGCATAAATATGCTATAAGTCTTCGTAAATATGCTATAAGCCTTCATAAAGTACATCAAGGTTACTAGTATGCAAGAAAGCTTTTTCTTTCTATATTTCCAAATAGCTTGCATCTACATATTACAAAGATAAATTCAAATCAAGGATGTCTTCATCCATAAAATTCCCAAAAAAAGGAATGATAGACCAAATAAGCAAACATATGGAAGTCATGCTAGTTGAATGCATTTTGATATTCATAGAATTTCACTTTTAGAGTACACAAATATCAACCATTATTGTCAAAAACACTTGGGTAGATATGTATGCAAAATGTGTAAGCACAAACAAGGTGCATGAATTGTTTCACATAATGCCTCTATGATATGTCATCCAATATAATGCAATTAGTGAAAAATTTCAAGATAATTTATTTTTTGAAAATTCTTTAGAAACTTTAAAAAAATGCAATTGGCAGGTATAAAGCCAAATTCACTGCAAGTGTCCACCCTGTCTGTGCCAAAATAGGAGCTTTGGAATAGGGTATGGACGTGCATCAAAGCATAATGGTGGGGGAATTTTTTTGAGAGATATCATAGATGTAAAATCCCTGGTAGACATGAACAAAAAAATGTATAATCATAGAAAATGCACCTCAATTGATTAACAAAATGCCTAAAAGTTAGATATTAATGTCCACTAGAGAATGTAATGTATTCATGCATTATCATTTTAACTTATTGTGAAATCAAATGGATACATGGACAATAGTTAAGGCAACTTCTAGTGTTGTTGTGTTTATTTTACATTCAATTGATGCTATGTTTGAGTCATGTGAGGTAAAATGGGAGTTTTTTCAGCGGTCAAGGCCCACCCCTTTCATGTATCTTGTATGATATAAACACACTCCCTTTTTTTGTAATATTTTAGTGATTTTAGTTCAATGTGATGGATGAGGTTCTTATAAAATTTTGAGATTATGAGTGTCGACACCCGAAAATGGACAGGCTTGCGACTTTACATTAAAAACACTAATTTTCATCTATTAATTAATGGTTTTTTAATCATTAATTAATCATCTATTTTCCTCTAAATTCATTCCCCAAAGCATCTAATCAAATTCCCAAAATAATTAAATAATTAATTTTATTTAATTAATTAACTTTAATTGATTAATTACCATTAATTAATTAATTAAATTCAATTTCCTATAGTTTAAATTCAAATATTTAAACTTACTAATTAAATTCTTCCAATTAAATTAATTTAATTTCATTCAATAAAGCAATTCTAAATAAAAAAGAATTCAATTATCTCACATGTTGAAAACTTAAATTAAATAAATGAATTAAATATTCATTTATCTTCAAAGAGATAACTCCAATCAGATCACATGGGTTACTCCACCCATCTCTCCAGTCCACATGGGTAACTTTACCCACCTCTCCAGTCCACATGGGTAACTTCACCCATCTCTTTAGTTAAAAAAGGTAACTCACAATTAGCTCTTCAGTCAACCAAACTTTGTCTCCTCTTTACAAATTGAAGAGGTGGAGTTTACTGATGGCTTATCCAGTTCCCTTTGATCTCAACTGTTCATCTCCCTATCTCTGGGACTGATCTCAACCATTCATTTCATCCCCAATTCCTATATAATAAACCCTTCATAACCATTTGAAGGATCCAAGATTTCAAGCTCTCGTGCGCCATTACTATGTCAGTTTGGTTCTAGCATTCAAGCCAGCTTGCGATCACACTCATTTTAATTAGCAAATTCTTGACACTTCTCAAGTCATAGATCCTGCCCACCCCAATACTAAGCATCAAGAACAACATTTTAGAAGGAGTAGAGAGAAACAATAGAAGCTTCAAGTGCTTCGGGGTTTGCATTCATTTGTTTTCCTTTCTTTTCTTATACATTTTATTGGTTATGCTTCGAGTTATTCATTTTAGTAGTATATGTGTATTGGATTTATATCATTTGTAAAAGCTTTGCTACTAAACCTTGCCTTTGGAAAGCTTGGGAACCACGAATCACGAAGAAGAGGTGTACATTTTGGTAAATTGTCAATCCTAGATTATTCCCCTCGGTCAGACACTATCATAAACCTAGAAGACTTATTTGACCGACTATCCATTGTCAAGCAACCTTGCATAGACAAGCATGTCATTTATCAGACCTTAAGTGGTGCGTCCACATCACAGTCCAATTTTGTAGGAACCATATCTGTAGTCCCTTTCAGTCAATTAGAGTCAGACAACCATGAAAGTATCTGTCTTATACACCTAGAGCTAATAGAGTGGGATCAACAAGGACCACCTGATTTAGATGTCTTTGAGAATGATGAGGCTATTGGTGATTTCATGGGACTTAGGGATGGCATTCCATCAAGAGACCACAAAGAAGGCTTCTCCATTGACCTCGACAGAGTGACATATTTCGAGGAGGCAGCTCCTCTTTCCAGTCCACAAAGGAAAAAAGAACAAAACAATGATAAAAAGCTAAAACAAGACGTATCTTCTAGCAAAAACCTCACTGAGGCGCTAGAAAATGGAAAGAAGGAACTCCTCCCCTTGACGAAGGAGAAATCAACATTACTAATAGAAGAAATAGAGGAATTCAATTTGGGAGATGATAAGAACCCAAAGAACATATACTTGGCAAAATCACTCACCCTAGAGGAGAGAGAACAGTTCATCAGTTTCTTCAAGGCAAGGATGATCAATTTTGCATGGTCCTACTTGGATATGCCAGGGTTAGATCCAGAGCTAGTACTACACCATCTCCCATTGCTACCCAACGCCAAACATGTCAAGAAAAAATTGAGAAAGATGCATCCTCATGTTGCATTTCTAGTCAAGGCAGAGTTGAAGAAACTCCTGGATGCTAAGTTCATAAGACCTATACCATACACAGACTGGATATCTAACTTGGTACCAATTACAAAGCACAGTGGTCAGATACAGATTTACACAGACTTCAGAGATCTCAACATAGCTTGTCCCAAGGATGACTTTCCCTTACCCAACATTGATATGATAGTAGATCTAACTTCTGGACATCAAATGCTATCACTCATGGATGGCTTTTCAGGGTATAATCAGATAAGGATCGCACAAGAGGACCAACACAAAACAACTTTCACATGTCCTTGGGGCACTTACTGTTGGAACGTCATGCCATTTGGTCTCAAAAATGCTGGCACAACATATCAAAGGGCTATGACAACTATATTTTATGATCTCATCCACAAAATAATGGAATACTATGTATATGACATACTAGCCAAGTCAATGCTTCGCTAGGATCATCTACAAGTATTGGCACCAATCTTTGACAGAATGCAGGAATTCAAGGTCCGTCTAAACCTAAATAAATGTGCATTCGGTGTCACAGCAGGAAAGCTACTAGGGTTCATAGTGTCACATAGAGGAATCGAAGTAGACCCAATGAAATTCAAAGCAATATTGGACATGCCTCCACCATTGAACCTAAGGAAACTAAGAGGGTTACAAGGAAGGCTCCAATCAATCAGACGCTTCATAGCTCAGCTAGCAGACAAGTGCCATCCATTCCAACATCTATTACACAAAGACATCAAATTCACATATACAGAGCAATGCGAACAAGAATTCCAAATATTCAAAGACTACCTTCTCAAGTCTCCTATATTGGTGCCACCAGTCCAAGGTAGACCATTGCTTCTGTATATCTCAGCGATGAAGTTACCATTAGGTGTACTCTTGGCACAACATAATGACACAGGTAAAGAGAGGGTCATCTACTATCTAAGTAGAACTTTGGTTGAATATGAGCTCAACTATATTCCAATCAAGAAGTCATGCCTTGCAGTTGTCTTTGCTTCCCAGAAGCTGAGACATTATATGTTGAGTCACCAAACAAAGTTGATTGAACATATTGATCCTTTAAAGTACCTCCTAAGCAAAGCAGCGCTCACGGGATGACTGGCAAAGTGGGTAATGATCTTGAGTGAGTTTGACATTGAGTACATAGACAAAAAGGCCATCAAAGGACAAGTGATTATGGATCAACTAGCAGAGGCACCCATTCAGGACCATCAGCCTATTATTTTTGACTTTCCTAATGAATCTATCATGACACTACAACCAACGATCGAGGTATGGCAACTATACTTTGATGGGTCATGCACGAACCATGGTGCAGGGGCAGGGATAGTACTTATCACTCTAGATCATGATACAATTCCAAAGTCTTTCAGACTCAACTTCCCATGCACCAACAACATAGCAGAATATGAATCACTGGTCATCAGTCTAAAGATAGCAATTGGAATCAAGAACCTTAAAGTCTTTGGAGACTCACAGTTGATCATCAGTCAAGTCAAAAATGATTATACGACCAAAGATGAGAAGCTCATACCATACAAAGCATAGATGGAAAGACTACGCACCAAGTTCTGTTACATCTTCTTCGAACAAGTACCACAGGCACAGAACAAAGTTGCAGATGCGATGGCTACCATAGCAGCATTGATTGTTATGCAAGGCAATGAAACAAGATTCTAATTTCTAGTAGAGAAACTCTTGGTGCCATCACATCAGGCATCCATCACAGAATCAACATGCATCCTTGTTGGTCTTGAATCCCCATGGTACCAAGATGTCTATAACTATCTCCAAAACAATGTCTTACCTCCCAACTTGTCTAGGCACCAGAGAAAGTCCCTCATCCGCCAAGCCTCTAGGTATATGAAGTCTAGATGGAACGCTACTATGATGTCTCACTTCTACAGAATCCTAGAAATCTTTGTACGAGGTACATGAAGGAATTTATGGAACCCATGGAGGTGGCAACATCTTAGCTAAGAAGATCATCCGCATGGGATACTATTGGCCCACAATAGAGACAGATGCACACAAACATGTACAAAGGTGTAGATAGTGTCAGATTCATGGAGACCTCATCCATGCACCAGCCCAAGAACTAAATCCTATCACATCACCATTGCCATTTTCCAAGTGGGGATTTGACCTAGTGGGAAAAATTACACCTTCTTCAGCAAATGGACACAAATACATCATAGTAGAACCAGAGTACTTCACTAAGTGGGTGGAAGAAATTCCTCTTACTTACATAACTAGAAAGCAAATAGCAATGTTCATACTTAACCACATTATCTGTCGATACAGGATCCCCCAAACTATCCTAACAGATCATGGTACACCTTTCCAGAATAAGGATGTTGAAGAGCTATGCAAACAATTCCATATCAAACAAGGGTTCTCCTCATTTTATTACCCTCAAGGGAACGGCCAAGCTGAAGCTACAAACAAGACAATCTTGAAAATCTTGAAGAAAATAGTGAACGAATCAGGGCGAGACTGTCATTTACAACTTAGTCCCACATTATGGGCATACATAACTAGTGTGAGAACACCTACAGGAACCACTCCTTTCTCCCTAGTCTATGGATCAAAGGCGGTATTACCCCTCTGTTGGTTGCTAAAACAACAGACTAGAATTATGCTTGCTCTGGCCAATGAACAGGTTTAATTCCTCAGGAACTTAAACCTCTGTAATTTAGGCTTTGATCGCCAAGGCTGGTAGGCCTAATTATAATACGCTTTCTCAGATGACTGAATGAATTCTATAAACAAAATAATGTAGTGAATTGCTTTGATACAAAAAGATAATAGATCTTAACTAAATTTATAATAAATACCAATGCCTAGTCCTTATCCTCAATGTGATTACTATGTGTGATTCCTTTAATTGATGATCAATGCCAAAATTCCTCAAGTTCAATCTATTAACGACAATGTGACACTTTGAATTAAAATGTATAACTTTGGAGACAAATTTAAAATAAATCGATCACTTCAAGAAAATGATTAATTAACAACAACAAACTAAAAAGGAAGACAACTATTCAAAT
>MU225112.1:361992-388597 GCA_018584345.1 Thuja plicata | reverse complement strand
CCATCCACATTGACCTAGTTTGTACAGGTCCACACAATTCAATCTCCTCAACTTGATGTATGAGGTAGTGTTCTTGAGCATTGAAAAAAGTTGGAGGTAGACACTTTTGCATTTCACACATAAGCTGAGGAATTTTTCTCTTCCGATATTTTATATATATTTTTATCAATTTCTTTACATGATAACCACCTAAAAGAGATTCAACTCGCAAGAACATATAAACAAGAGTTTAGAAAAAAAATATAAAATAAATTACATAAAAAGTAAAGCAAGTCATAAATATAATATTTGTACAACAAGTCTAAGAAATAACACTTCTAACCTTATGTATTTTCCAAGATCGTATATAACTTGTTTAACACTATTATCAAACTAGTGTGGGAGGGATAAAGGTAGGACATACTGCAATAATTAAAAAATGATATTTTTAATATATTGTAAAATAATACAATAAAAAGTACATGCAATTTTACAAATATATTGTAAATAGAGAACATGACTTACCTTGACGAAGGTATGTCAATCATGTGTTTTCAACCCTGGCCCAAAATCACCTTTCTTTGATACAAAACTACTTATATTTGCAGCAAATCATGTTAGAAATTTTGTTTTTTTATGACTTCTTTTAATGCATCACTTTGTTGCTTAGTTAATAACCAAGAAAGGGCACTCGTATTTATGCGGTCTCCATTGCTATTTGATCCAATGAAATTTTTTAGTGCATGATTGGATTCATGAATGTCATTACAAATTTTGGCAATTTTTTCTTTGTCACGCCTTCCATCCAATATTTTTCATAGTGTCTTTGTTACATTCTTTCCAATATGCATAGCATCAAACAAATCCACTATTGGGAGATCCTTGTAGTACGACAACCTACTAAATTGATTAGGATAACTTTTTATTCCTCTAGGAAGTTGGTCATCGATGCCTTGATGACCTTCATGAGCATCAATTACATCATAGTAATTAAAATACAATATCAAAATATAAATTTCAAACAAAAATCATCAAATGGAATGACATTACCTCGGCGATTTAGTCCATTGTAATCCAACTTCCATAGACGAGGTGTCATTCTTCGTGGCCTTGATGTTGTCTCTTCTTTCCCATTAAAAAGATGTTTTTTGATAATTTGATACTTATGATTATTTTGGAGAAAGTGCCTAAACTCATCAGACACCTGCTTTCCTAAACTTCTTGAATGAAGAGATTTCATCTTTGGACCACAAACTGGACATGCAAATTTACCCTTTGTCTGAAGACCTAAAAGATACCATACAATTGGATCATGTACAATTATCATGCAAAACTTAAACATACAATAATAATGTGTAAGCACTATAACATACCAAAAATATGTGACCTTAACAATATATAACATACCGCAAAAATTAGTTAGCCCAGGGGCATCATGTATTGTCCATACAAGCATTGCATAGAATTGAAATTGTCTTTGTCCTATTGGTCTAGAGATGTCATACATAGTGACCCCATTCCATAACTTCAACAACTCGTCAATAAGGGGCTCAATATACACATTCATATCTTTAACTTGGTACTTACCTAGTTGAATGAACAAAAAAATTACATAATTATTATGACCATTTTGATGTGTGTTTATAAATTAATTTAGATAACTATTAAATGAAAAAATACCTGGTATAATCATTGACAACATTATGTGCTCCCTCTTTATGGACATCCAAGGAGGAATGTTATTGTTAATAACAAAAATATGCCACACTGAGTAAACAGATCTCATATCTCCAAATGGATTGACACCATTTGCTGCCAATAAAAGTTTGAGATTACGAGGTTCTTCTTTAAAGTGTGTCCATATTGTTTCTATGTCTTTAAATGCACAACCATCTGTAGGAATTCACATAATGTCATCTTGACTTCTATTGTGTGCATGGTAATCCATAAATTGTGCCAAGTTAGTGCACCTGAATAATCGTTGAAGACATGGAATAATAGGAATGTACCGAAGAACCTTGTGAGGCACCTTTTTTGTTATTTGATCTGACCAATATCTACTAATATGACAATCAGGGCATTTTGTTGAAAATTCATGTTGTTTACGATATAGAATGTGATCATTGGGACATGCATGTATTGTCTAATACTTCATTCCAATTTGATTCATAATGGTAGATAATTCTTGGTATGAACGAGGCAGAATGTTTGATGGTGGTAACAAAAACTCACCTATCAACCTACAACAACAAATATGAATTGTCAATATAATGAATAGTAATGGTATGCTAACATTGAAGATGACATAAATGGCATACCTTAGCATACGTGACATTGCTACATTGGATAAACCATTCATAACCTTCAAGTTCACCAACAACACTATAGCGGAGAGAAGAGTTATTTGGGAGCCTTGGTATAGGGGCTTGTATGCCTTCTCAAGTATAGTTATATCAAGACCATCTTCATCATCATTACCAGATGTGCTAGTACCATCATCATGATCATCTTGATCAGCTACGCCAATACCATCTTCTTCAATAATGTCCTCTGGCACATTATCAGATACGTCAATACCATCATCTTCAATTATGTTCTCTACCATAGGATCATCTTCTTCCATGGGAGCATTATCCTCAGCTTGGATATTCACACCTCCATGTTCCTCTAGTTGGAAATCCACATTCACCAATCGACAAAAATTGTTCCCCCCTTCAACGTGAGCATGTTGCCTACAATGACTCTGGGCTGTTGTGATTAGAATTATTTGATTCTTTAAGCCCTTGCAATTTTTGCAAAGACAAATACATTTATAAACTTTTCTTTGGAACTGAGACCGTAATCTAGCAATTGTCTTGTTATTTTGTTTTGGGTTCATATTGCCAGGTGTGGACTTTCTTCACAGGCAATTATTTGGGCTATAAATATACAAAATGTAAATATACAAGCATTAGTAGTATCTTGTATATAACAAAATAAAATAAAATATTACAATATTACATAGAGAAGTCTTATTTTGTTTTCATCTTTCAGGGAAGAACAAAAGATGGAAAGGAAATGGCAGTGAAAAAACTATCTGCAAAGTCTACACATGGTAATGAACAATTTATGAACACTTTTAGAACATTGCTAAGATCATAATGTCAACAAGAGGTGGAGCATAATGATAATATGTAATAATTATTGTTATATTTAAAAAAAAATGCTTCCATGTACATAATAAATAAAACTGCTAAGGTAAAACAAAATAAATTATAAGTTAATAAAATAATTTCAAATACGATGTATTTAAAATCTTTGTACTAATTGCTAATATAATAAAAACTAGAGACAACGGAGACTAGTATTGGAAAATGGGACTTGGTAAGATTATGGATTATAACATTGCTATTTGGACAGGGACTGAATTGATGACCTTAAAGAGGACCTATTGTTACAATTCAATTAGAGCATGTAAAATCAAATTGATTTTTTTTTTGTTTCTGACTAGAGGGGAATGATCAAAATATACCATTTGATTGCGAATCATCTGGAAATGCCATTATTTTCTACTTTTATCTATAATTGTTTATAGTGTTCCAATGAGTTATGATGCACTAAGATCTCAAATGCATTGGAAGCTATTTATTTGAACATATAGGAAATGTCATTATTTTCTACTTCTATCTATAATTGTTTATAGTGTTCCAATGAGTTATGATGCACTGAGATCTCAAATGCATTGGAAGCCATTCATTTGAACATATAGGAAATGACATTATTTTCTACTTTTATCTATAATTCTTTATAGTTTTCCAATGAGTTGTAATGCAGTCGGATCTCAAATGCTTTGGAAGCCATTCATTTTCAACTTACATTGAAATACAATTATTTTATTTTTCTATCTGTGATTACTTATAATTTCTCAAAGAGTCATAATGCGTTGTAGTCTTATATGCATTGGAAGCTTCATTGATTTACAACTTATATTGAAATACAATTATTTTCTACTTCTATCTGTAATTGCTTTACGGTTTTCAAATGAGTTATAATGAATCAATATCTTATCTACAATTCACTCAAGCATTTAATTAATCAAATTGAGTGCTTCATAGCATGACGAGGACGTAGAGATGCAAGTCCAACCTAAACATTTCAATTGTTGGCCTTAAATATTTTTCATTTTTCCCAGTTTGTATCAAATTTCTGCATCAAATATGACAGTCAATCAAGCCCTCTGAGATTGCAAAATCCTACGGTCATGGCTATTTGAGGATTGATAAAATAATTTTTGATTTCAAATTGATCAAATAATTTTCAAAACTTTTCTCTTTCTCTGACTCTTCAACATAATAGTTTAAAATCTGTTCAATTAGAACTAGATTAAAAATTATGATTGATCTAAATTTTTCCCCTTAATTGTTGAATTCCTTCGGTGGTGGGTATTTGCCAATGTTTGTTAGTAGAAAACACATGTTACAAAATATGGCCTCCAGAACAAAATTCTATCAATAGTATTTGAAAATAGCATTTCAAACAACCATTGTAAATATTCAGAGTTGGTCTGAATCCCAGCTCTGCCAGTCTGGATGCACCAACCATCTCCATCTCTTCTTACATTTCTAAACCTTTTAGCATCTTAGATATTAAGAAATATTGCTTTAGGAACAAGTGCATACAAAAACATTAAAGAATCAACAATGTGTGAGTTGCTCTGTGTTTTGGGCTTACTTTAGTAGAGGTTATTCGCTTAGATTTTTCAAACAAAGGAGAGGAAAGAATGCCTTACCTACACTATAAAATAGGGTCATTGTGTCTCAGAAGTCTATGCCCCACAAATTTTACCTCATAGTGTAAGGTGCATTTCCATTAGATTTTACACAGCCTGCAATCGTTATTGCATACAATGAACCCTCCAGTGGCTTCAAATTCTCTTCTTCCATATTTGTAATTATTTATAATACAACCAATTGATTTCATTTTTATTGTAGTCACTCTAAATTACTACACAACCAATTGTCTCCACTCCTAGTTCAGTAGAATTTTCGATAGATGATACATTGAAGATGGGGCCTTTTAACTTTTGCTGCCACTTGCAAGCACTACACAACCAATTGTCTCCACTCCTAGTTCGGTTGATGTAGGAATATTGGAAATGAACATTTGTAAATTTGGTTACATGGGAACATTGCTAAAAAATTAAATGATAAGTTTTGTCCTATGCATATAAAATTGAAAGATATGGTTGCTGAAAAATTGGAGTCGGTATTCTATTGTTATATTCTAAGAATTGATTTGTGAAGAAAATGACAAATGGAAGGAATGGTGTTTCATTT
Organism: Thuja plicata; assembly: GCA_018584345.1. NCBI lineage: Eukaryota > Viridiplantae > Streptophyta > Pinopsida > Cupressales > Cupressaceae > Thuja > Thuja plicata. The sequence continues at coordinate 383,303 of MU225112.1, read as the reverse complement.
AGTTCTGATTAGCATCATATCTTTGAATTTTCTTTCTTTTAGTCTCACTTGGTTAGAAATTGTTTTTTATCTAAGTTCTTTGGTCAACTATACCATCTAGAATATTAAGAAAATATTGGAAAGTTAGTCAAAATAAAATATGCTATGATTGATGGACCACATATGGCAATGATGTGACATGGGGAAGATCAAAAGTCTTAGAAATTTGACAGATCAAAAGGTATTTTCTCATAAGATATATAGATCCATAGAAATCTACCAATGATTTTCATGTATAAAGTAGTCTGCAGGAGATCATATCACTTTGGAAGATCAGCACATTGAAAATGACTTCCTAGACTGGTCTATAAATGCTCTGATATTATACTCAACACTTGTACAACACGTGGCCAACTAGACCAGTAAAAATTCTTGGGTGAACATAGAATTTGACAAGTGATAAACATTTTATGATGGCAACTTCTAAAAGCTAAACACTACAGAACCACGTATACTTAAACATTAACACTCCAATGCTTGGCCAAGACAACAAAGATAAAATATTGAAACCCAAAGTAAATATGCAGCCATAGAACCCGAGCAGTCCCAGATGTTTTTGTCTCTCAATTGCATTCAAGCTCACAAATAACGCAGCTTTGTTTCCATCATGAAAATGCCTATTTTTGGATCACTTTTCCATCACAGCTACTTTTTCATAACAACTACTTCAATATTCCGGTGCCAAATAACTTCTCAAATGAAACAAGCATATCAAATTATAGAATATCTTCAAATGTGTTCTTAAGCATCAAATTAGTGATATCTTCAAAGGTGCTCTTAAGCATCAAATTGATAAATTTAGATATGAACAGGCTAGTGTGAAAAAATGGTATATGCAATTCTATTTATGGGGCACAACCATACTTATGGCATAGCTACACTAAAAGACATTTTATGTGATGCAATTGGCTCCAATCATCATCCTACATCTTTAGTAGTATCCAAGTGTGATCAAAGTTCGATTCCAATTCAGTTTCAGTGCTTTCCACAAGTTGGATGAGTTATTAAATAGTTAATTACTATTTCACTAATGTGATCTAATGTTGAGAAATCATAAATGGACTACTTAGTGTACTAGCTCACTGGAGAGGCAATAAAATGTATTAAAAGTCTCACACCTACTTAAAGGTGGCTTTATGTATGAAACATTATTATTATTTCAAAATGACAATTTTGAGGGGAAAAAATATTATAATTTTGAATTGCAAATTCCCTCCAAAAAAGTTATAAAGGGTGTTGGGACTCATTTGTGCATATGTTGAAGATTTTTGTAACAAAATTTTGGTGGAATGAACTTGCAAGTACTCCCTAAAAATCATTTGAAGACCAAAACCTTCATTTGATTACTAGTTTCAGACCGTGTCGTATTACAAGGATTTATTCTTACTGCACAAAATTGTGTTTACATTGTATTTCTAAGGGAACCAGATCTAGTGGTCACCTAATCCATTTTTCAGACTTGATTTTATCCTTGAGAAAATGATACTTAATGGGGACACCATATACCTCACACTTTATCATAGAATCCACATTATTGGGATCGAGTAGGGTCAAACATTGACATAAACAACACCATTTCATTTTCCATATTATTGGGTTCCCATTTCAAACTCTACTGAGACAAGTAAGAAAATAGAGTTGTAGGATGAATCGTTGTACCCAGATCCATTGTTGGTTTCTCTTTTAAGATCCTTATTCAAATGAAGATTTACAATAATAATGGCAGGGTTGTAATCACCTGTAGTATTGTTTCCAATTATGTTGTTTCACCATTTGCAATTGAGTTGGAAGTACTTGCTATAGAGATGAACTGAGGTAAATCTTTACACTTCTTTCTGAGGGAGAGGATTGATTGTAGCCTGTATAGCTCTACATTGATTTACTATTGTTTGGTTGACCAACATCGAATGTCTATTGATCGTTTTATGTAACCTCTACTATATCATTATCTATCTCAATACGAGCTTCAATATGATTTTCTTAATATATTTAATTTGCAGGTGGGGGTGGTGGGGGGTATGCTTTTAACTTTTCCAGTATAAGCACACTAGAATGTCCCTTTTGCTTTGCAATTTATATTTTTCTCTTGACCATGGAAAGTGACTTCTTTGACAAACCAAAACTAATCTCCCTACAGCTGAGGTAGAATTTATTGACTCTTACACAGTAACATCTAGTGTCTTCTCATGAAAATTGCATGACCAAAACTATTTTGATAATCAGAGTCTGCAGGAGCTATACTTATAGATAAACAAAAGGAAAGTGAGAGACACATACTCCCTAAAATATAGAACTTATACTCCTTTGAATATTTCATTATGTTTAGAATATTATTTCTATAGTTCTTTGACATTATATTATTAGTGAAATTAGTTGTCTCAAAGTTGTAAAAATTCAAAGCATTTAGAAAACAGTTTTTAAGAGTTTGTGCTAATAATGTATACAGTTGTTGTTTTATATGACTCGATTCGAGTTCAAAAGTTCTCAAATGTAAAAATATCAAAGAATGTACCCATTCAAGGTGTATGAATATTTGCACTAGCAATAAGTTTTCTGTGTTCAATAGATGTACTTAAATGTTCTAAGGATGTACTTAAATGTTCTAAGGTGTAAAAGGTTTTGAAATTTGGGAACGGGAAAAATTATGTGTTTAGAAGACTCTCATTTGGATTTTTTGATGATTAAATTGTTGACAAGTGAACTGTTTCAAGCGTCATATTTCACATACTTGAAGACATGGCCTAGAGATTTCACATACTTGAAGATATTGTGATATTATTGGCTTCATTCCATATGAATTGAATTTTCTATTTCTCCATGACCTTAATACATTCCCATTTCCAGTCCAAATCATCAGCATGCTGTAGAATCTAGCAATTTAAGGAAGAAACTTAGTTGTCTCAGATTGTCATGGTTATTTAAAGCATTTGGTAGATTTACTATTGTAGCTAAATGGTGTCTAGATCATATTCAAACTTGTTGGACCTACCTTCAGGTGAGTCTCTGAGCTTTGTCATCACAATAAACATATGAGTTAGTCATTGAACCTCACCAACACAAGATCTTAAAAAACACCTTGGGGTTTTAATTTATTATTTTATTTTTTCAAATAGATAGTTGTGTATAGGATTTGAAAACGTGGCTTGTAAATCTTGAGGTTTTGAATTACTTAGCTTTTGTGTTGAGATTATCTTTATAAATATGTCAGTATCAACACTTGGATATGTTGCATTGACATTTTGTTCAAAAATTCTAGTTTCTGGATTTATATCACACAAAATCAAAGATTCTTAGAACCTTTCCACCCACAATTACATTATAAGATTTAAATCATTCAAATATGGTAATAGAAACTAATACTAAGTGGCAATTATATGTAGGAACAAAGACTATGTGTTAATGGTTAAAAACCTAGCCCAGAAAATCAAACATATAACCCTAGAAACAATCTTGTACAGAAGGATTACATAAGAAACAACTTTAACCTAAGAATTGTAAATCATTTTTAAAAAACAACTCTTCAGCTTGGATTTCTTTCCATTTACTATAAATTCAGTCTATGGTAATAACTTTAAATATTTTCAAATTTCACTATATGAATTCGACTGACAAAAACTTTTTCAAACTATACATGAATAATCAAATCAATTTCAACAAATAGAAAAGCTCTCATGAACTGTATGTAATGTAGAACAAGAATTACCTTTAGATTTTGGGAAATGAAGTTGGTTGTTGATATGTTTTCTTACTCAGTCTTAGGCATCTGACTTCTATTATGAGAAAATACAATTGTGCATGGAGGCAAGCTGGTTCATGCATGAAAATAGAAACATAAATAAAAACAAAGCCCTCGATTTTAAAATAGTTGGTAGATAAAACTGGATTACAAATCTAGCTAGGAAACCCTAACGCTGAGAATGTAATGTCGTGTCCTCTAGAGTTTTTAAGGAAACATGTCGGTATTAGGATGATGCACAATGCTCATGAAGCCCTTCTAGTATTCAGATGATGCCCAATTCTCATGAAGCCCTTCCCATATTTGGATGATGCACAATGCTCATGAAGCCCTTCCTCCCGCCTACGATCCGGCTAAGACATAATGAAGTGAGTTTGAACACTTTTCTTCTTTTTTTTGTTTATATCCTGAATTGGTCAAAATTTCTATAATAAACTTAACTAAAGTCAAAATTTTGACCTTTTCGGGACATAAACAAAAAAAAAAGTGAACATCACAAGACAAAATGGCCTTTTGTCAAAAATGAAGGTAAAAAATGAGGCCCAAATGTACTAGTGTTAATATAAATCTCCCCCATGAGGATGCCTTAGTGAAGGACAATGATGTTCATCCCCTTAAGGAAAATTTACCTTCTATTTATTTGAATTATTTCCCCTCTACCAACGAAGACTTAATGTGTGATGATCCTTCTCCTATGCCAAACCCCTTTTATGAGGATATTTTATAGCATGAGGATGACATTATAAATACTTTTCTTAATATCACCTTACCTTCATTTGACACTCCTTCTAGAGCTGAAACATTAAATAAAATCCCTAATCCCTATTATATGGACATATTAGAAAAAAGAGGATAATATAATTACTAATTTCCTTAATGCTCTCCCTTCTAGTGATGAACTCATGAAGAATCAAGAGCCTGGGCAAGTCAATATTGTCAATATGTTAAATACTCAAAAACCAAATGTAGTTGTTCATGAAATTCAAACCCCTAACAAACCTGTGATTACTCTTAAGGGATATAATCAATAAAGTCCTCAAACTTTCAACACACCCGTGATACGGTCAAAGGATATAATAAATCAAGTTCATTTCAAATGATGAATAAGATGATTGTAAACATAAAAGGAAAACCTAGTAGTCCTTTGGAGTTTATTAAAGAATATCATGCAGTATCTCACACTTATTGAATAATAAATAATCCGCAGCCTACTAATCTAGTTGTTCTTACTTCTCTTCCACCTTCCCAACTTGTGTTTCCTTTGGCACCAAGCTTATATCCTAATCTTGGAAAGGACTATGATTTGATAGAATAATTACATGCTACCCCTACCAACATATCTCTTTGGGAGCTCCTTCAAACTTCTCCTACATAATATGAAGCACTTCAAAAAGCTTTAACTACTCTTCCAGCCCCACCACCTTCACAAGACTAATGACATGTAACTGATTGAATGTTTGAAGATGTTAAGTTGATGATGATGCAAGGCATTAAATCATTTAATGTATGTATTGTCATTGATGTCAACTTGATATAATCTGTATGGTCATGGAAATACTGCCAAAGACTTCAAAGAGCCAATAAATCAAGGCTATGCTATCAGTAATGCATACAAGTCAAGTATTCACTAAGTGACTGCATACACCGATGGAGTGCACATTGATGGTTAGAGTAAAAGAGCAGAGTCACAGTGTTACCTAATGAGCCAATGCTCAGCCTTACTGACGAGCAGAGTTACAGTGTTGCCTGACGAGCAAAGCATAGAGTAACCCAACAAAGAGAATTTTAGTGTTGCCCGATGAAAAAGACAAGGACAGAGATCCCGATGACAACTAAAGTCACACCGACAGAATAGTCAGTTATCATCGATGACTAACTAAAGTCTTGACCGACAAAATAGAGATTTCAAAAAATTTCAAAATGCTTAGTTGTCAAGAAGCTAAAGATAGAATTAACAGATACTTATCATTGTTTTAATCATCTAGATAAAGCCAGAGATAAGTAATTGATTTAAAGCTAATTTGTCTAGTTGGCAAGAAGATCTCTTTAAGATAAAACTGGAGTTTGCTTTAAAACTATTGGCGAGAATTGTGGAACATGCCAAGAATCAAGAAAGCCAAGAAAAGGGGAAATCATGTCTATATAGAGACAAATCCAATTCATTATGAATTGTGGGGTGAACAAGAGAATAAAGGAAAGATGATAAAGAAAATCCTAAGGAGAAGAAAGTCTTCTTTCAGTCCTGATCAACAAGCTAAAGAAAGAGCTAGATTCTGTAGACACCGACGAACAATGAGACAACATGATAGAGTAGAACAATGTGGAGCAAAGGTATAAGTGATTATATTGATCGGAGAGGTAATAGAATTACAATAGATCTGAAAATATGCAATTGAGTTGTATGTATGAACATATCATTAGTGTTTCAGTTTAACCATTAAAGCATCATGTCTCTTAACCGATCAGGACTTAAAAGTCTTTTACAATTGAGATACATCCCAAGGAGTATCAAAAATTTTGATCATAAAAGTAGCATTGGATATGCCCAATACCTATTGACAGGCCAAGTGAGTGTTTGATTAAGGATGGTAACATTAGATGCCAGATACTAGGTGAAAAACTATTTTTAAATCCTCTAACAAGGTCACACCTAACAGTGTGTTTGTAACCTTTAGCGGGGTTGGCTGCTAATAGAGCTCACTTCAGAAGAGTGAAAATTTGGGGTATCGCTCCCAGTGGTTTTTCCCTTAACAGGGTTTCCATGTTAAAAATCCATGTGTTATGTGTTTATGTTTCATTACTTTACTATTTTACATTTTACATATGTAATTATGGATTTATCGACATACTCTGCATATTTATTGTGTTTCGGTAAATAGTTAACTGCTTATCGGTAATCATACAGAAGAGATATTTACAAAGCAATCCGACAAGTAGAAAATTGATATAAGTATTTCAAGGCATTCATCTTGTAGGACATAAGATAACTTGAGACATAATTTGTGGTTATAAGTTTTAAGGGTTGATTTAAGGATTAATTTTTGAGGCCACTAATTCACCCCCCCTCTCAGTTATTACTAACAAATACAACATCAATTTCTTTTTGGAATATATGCATCCTACTCATGTTCCAACTTAAATCGTGTCTACTCAAGATGATTTACCTCCTAAAAAAATTCAAGATCAACGTGATGCCCTTATGGTCGTTGTTAAGATCAATAAGAGTCTCATTCATACGACCTTAATTGACAATGGATCCATGTTAAATGTCTGTAGTTTTGACATGTTACATGAAATTAAATTTGATACTTCAACTATTAAGTTTGATTTCATTCCTATTTGTGGCTTTGATAATATTGTTAAGAAAACATTAGGTAACGTCACAATACTTGTTCAAGTAGGTCCAGTTATCCTCGACACTCATATTCATGTGATGCATGGACCTCTTAATTACAATCTTATTTTGTGATGCCCTTGATTACATGTTATGCATTTTTACCTTCCACTATCCATCATAAAGTCAAGTTCACTCATGACAACCAAATGTACACACTTGTTGCAAACGATAGACCAAATAGTTGTTTACACACTGAATCAAACAATAAACCAATCTCTCTTGAAGAACATCCAAATCCTGAACCTAATGATGACACTTCTCCTACTAGTGTCCTTTTGGATGATGATTAGGGATCCTTAGATTTCATACCAACTTATGTTAGAGAATACAAAGTCATAACATTTTACTCTCAACAATCTAAATTTGACCAAGAATCCAACATAACAACTCCTCTTTCCACTGAGATTAGCAACATTTTTGTTGCCGCTTATAATCCTACTGAATCCTTAGATTCTATTAAGAATGATTGTTATGACATTGTCACTTATGAGGCTCAACTGACTTTTTCTGATACGGCTTCTCATTATGGTATGGGTTATCATTTATTAGAAAAACAAGGATTAAATGGGAATGGGTGTGGAAAACACAAACAATGAATTCGAGTTACATTAGGAAATCACGGCCAGGAACATTCTTCTAGATTAGGTTTTTATCCTTATAAACATCCATAAACAATTACTCTCAATTTTAACACTATCGTGAATCACAATCCCAAATATGGTTTAGGATGTGCAAAACAAAGCATTGATAATAGTGAGAAACCTCTTGAAGTTGTTGGATTCAAGTATCCTCTTTTGTCAAAATCTTATCCTTTATATACCACTTCTTATATATCTACCTATAACCAAGACACCATTTTGCCTAACCTTCTTCGTGCTAAGTCAATTACTAGGCCTAAACGGAAAAAGAAGCATAATAAAAAACTTATGATTCTTCCTTTCTGCATTTATCACCGATATCACGATCGCTCTAAAAATGAATGTCAAGCCTTATATTACAAAATTCAACAACTCGTTGATAATGATGTTATTCACATATCATGTCACAACAAGTTATTTTTCAATCCTGATTTCTTTGAATAACATTTAGGTCCCTATTATGTTGCTCCACACTATGTAACATCATTAGCCTATCCCTTGGGGGCTCATTTTCATGCATGATGTGATCATCTTAACGAGTAGCATAATAGGTTCTCTTTCTCCTTATCCTTGTCTCCACACTTGGGGGGAAAGGTAACTATATCAATCTCTCTCATCCTCTCTAAGGATCCACTTTCCCCTTGGTTAAGCGATATTTGTCTATTGTGTGATATCCAATCTGACATAGATATGTTGGTTTTCATTAAGGAATCTCTTCTGTACAAGATATGTGCATCCTTGATTATAACCCATCCATTAAATGCAATTGAGTTTCCATGGTAAACAAATCCCTTACCTTGGAGACTAAAAGTGTGTCATCCTTCCTTAAATAATCCATCTTACCTAACAATAGGGAAGGTGTCAATTCTTCCTGTTTTATTCATAATCTCTTTTCAACATACTTCAAAAGGATCCCTTTTACACTCCGTACATGGTATCTCTTTCCATTCATCCCTTCCTTAACCTCATAGGAGTTGTGACCTCTTTGGCCTAGACTGGGTGTTGCTTTTGGATACTGTCTTGGTGTTAAAAGTGTTTATCCTTGTTCATATTTTCCTTAAGATTTCAAAAACAATACTTATTTTTCCATCTTAAGGGGGGCATACATGGCCTTATTATTGCAAATACTTTAAGTATGACATGTAGAGTACACTAGCATAATATAATTTGCTAGGGCCAGATCACTCTCCTTTATACACATTTTTCAGGTTGTGGTCGAATGGCATAACACAATTTGCTATACCATAATTTATCCTTCATCTCTCTTCTCTTTCTCATGGATCACCTAGGGCAACATAATTTCCTAGCCAGTGTCATTCATGATTATCTTGATCTATCCTCCATGATTCCATAACATAACACACTTTTCTATTGGATTGGATCACGAAGTCTTATCTTATCTTTGATGTGTGCTCTTGCCATTTTCAGGTGACCATTAACACTCTTATAATATCTTTATGATCATGATGGTAGCGGTTGAGACATTTTCTTTAGCGATGTCTCTTCAACTAGTTGAATTAGAATCTTAGTAAGTTCTAGGATTTTGTTGATATGTTATGCACCCTTGCATATGGATGTACGAGTTAAGATCCTTGGTTGGGGGCTCATGTCCCTAAACTTAGTGATGTCTTATCTCTTTGTAGTTTTCCCATGATCTTTGTCTGTCTCTTTTTGCTACTTTACTGTGAGCATGAGGTGGACTCATACTCATGCTAAATTGGAGGTTAAATGTATCATCCTAAAAAGTAAGCACCCTTATTAGGTGCTCATTTTTAGCCCAATTTTAGTATCTGTGGGTTCCCACATTGATTTCACATTCTTCTAGCACTAATTGGACCTTCAAGTTAATATTATTTGTTCAAAACTCAAGGTTGGATCTTGCTTCTAGGCATGATTTTTCATTTTCCTCCAATCCAATAATTCATTTCCTCACCTATGACCTATCCATTTATTTTCTGATTTCGGGATCTACCCTAACATCCTGGCTACTTGCATCTTCTCCTCTCACTTTTTCACACTTTCCCTAATATTCTCTAGGTTTCTATGCAACTTCTACCCAGGATAAGTTGACTTCTTGACCTATTCCTTGGGGTACAAGTCAAGATATCAAATTTTTACATGGGGTACAAGGTGTCTCTCAACTTGTCCCTGGGATTTAGAACCCAGATTTGGCCCAAGGCCCAATGCTGGGATCTTTCTCTGAGGGTTTGTTACATGGTCGACCTGGACTCAATTTGGGCTATGAAATCAATATAAAAGGACCTCTTCTTCCCTCATTTTAACATCCACGATCTATATACACATTCATGTGAAAAATCATCTATCATTGTGCATTCAAGCAAGCAAACAATTAAGCAAATCCTCAAGATCTTCAAGGCATTCTTCTTCCTCTTCATCAAGCATTGTGAAAAACTAAAACTTTAATCATTCAAGGCTTTGGAAACATGATTTACCTCTAGGTTTTTGTGGAGTTAAAGCTATTTCATCAACACTTGTTATCACATCTAAAGAGGCATTGCATCATTAAGGTATAAGGTGGTTTGTATTTCAGATCTGTCACCTTATGCAATTTCAATTCAATTTCAAGGTTAATTCCTAAATAGGGGCTTATCCAAGGAAAACCAATTTCAAAAACCATTTTCCATCTTCTATGAGCAAAAATAGGTTCTAGTGGGACTTGCAAATTTGGATATGGGAAGTATAGGTACAGACTCAGAAACCCAAAAAGTTTCATCAGATTTGGAGCTACCATGAACAAGTTGACTTCTCGACTTGTCCCTGGGAAACTAACTTGTTCCCCCAAAAATGACTTGTCCTTGCCACTTTTCAGTGAAATTCTAGTGCAGAAAGATATAGGTCTCAGTTTTCTAGTTTTGAAGTTACAATAGGATCTGACATTCTTATGATAGTCAAATTCAGTTTCAAAGTACCATCCTCTTCATCTCATTTCTAGGTGCATTTTTTCTTACTTCTTTTCCCTTTCATTTAATTTATCAAATCAATTTTCTCTTAAGGAAATCAAATCCTCATTGACCATAGATCTTGCATTAACAACCATCCTCATTTTGGTTGTGTTAATCATGTTTTCTTTGCGAGGGTTTGTATTTCCAACGTATATAAGATCTTGGTGAGTGATCTACATCTTTGCATGCCTCACCATTTTCCATTATACCTGCATATGCACTATGAAGATGTTCATGCAACATGCATTTTTCCCATGAATATGTAGACTAATGGTGGTATTTGGGAAGTTACATCTACAATTTTTGGTAGTGTAACGCCTCCCTAAATAATCTAACCATGTGGGGAATCCATTGTTGATGATTAATGTCATTTGTTTGGCCTCATTTTTTTTTTTCTCTCTTCACTCTCTTGACACATTTTTTCAGTATTTCAAATCACTCTCTTAAGTTCTGTATCCACTGTTATTGATAGTTTTAAGCTTATTGTGCTCATCGTATTGCAACTCCAACACTCTCTTTCACACATGCAAACTCATTCTTGCCTTCAAACCATCAAGCTTCAAAGGGGGGTAATCTCGCTCTCACTTGCTTTATTTTTATTTAGCATACCATAGCTCAAATTATTTTTTTATCTATATATCATGTCCTATCATTTTATTAGTTTATCCATTACCATCTCTATCACATCTTGGTTGTTTGCGGAGGTGGAAACACCAAAATGGGGGCTTGACTTCGACAATCCTGTAAGACAACAATTTGACATTTTTCCTTTACATTCATAGTTTTATTGCTTTTAAATTATGTTTGTTTAGTTTCTATTTTCATACCTTTCTAATCTTGAAATCCATACTTTGTTTGTACAAGATGCATGCACAGTGTGTTGACATCCCATATCCATGCTGTAGTTATGGATTCAAACTAGCATCTTAGATACTGAGCTATCATATTTTACCATTTGGTCCCGACCATTTTCTATTTCTATTTTATTAGTTCAAATATTTTTATCAGTTTGTAGTATATAGTTATTATTTTTAGTTTATCTTGCATTCTCACTTGCACTTTATCTTAGATAATTTATTTATCACCCTAGTTCACTATAGCGCTAGTTTAGTGAATTGGTGCAAGGGTCATTTCACTCATTGGGATTTCATTAATCTCATGGGCGGTGAATTCCCTTCTCCAAACACACACATTCACATGACAAATAGCTATAAAAACAATTAAAACACATATATCATGCCCTTAGATATTTAACTTGCATTGGCATTTTTATTGAAATAATTAATTTAGTAGTAATTGTCTTTGATTATGTATTATAGACAGTGTAAACATTGTTGATATATTTTTGAACCTTCTCCTTTATGATCTAGAGGAAACATCCTTTCAAACAAGATGAACACACTTGATTCCATTTCAAAGATGGAGGACATGTCTAGCAGTCTCCATTTTAAAACAAAGGATTTCAACCAAAGAGCTATATAATGTCTAATACTATGCGTGTGATTTTGTGTCGGGTACCTATAGCTGCAAACACACACTTCAATGAACCATTACAGGGCTAGCTTATTAGAAAATGACAAAATCATAATATTTAAACGATCTAGGCTAACCGACAATGGCTCATTGCCTTCTAGTAGGCAGGAGTTTGAATCTTGCTCTCAGGTCATTGCAAGAAACAATGACTACACCAGATCCTCAACGAAGAATTTAAAGAGCTAAATGATTGATTCTAAATGATATGCAAGTGCAACATTAATTCCAAGCTGATTAGATTGATTTTAAAGCACCAAATGAAAGATGATGATTGATTTTAAAACCCAAATCAAATGTGCTCTAAGATTATGGTTTGCATGATTGAAAGTGAACTAACAATAATTAATCAAAAAGCTATGAAATGTTAAATGCTTGAAAACTTAAGAAATGAAAACTGCATAATAACGATAATAAAAACTGGGATCCTTTGTGAAGGAAATGAGGCTCTCTTTTATAGAAAATCTCTATCAAATCGACGGTCGAGATTAAAAGAAAAGAGTGGCTCATATTCGATTAAAGAAGCACAATCCATGTGCAAAGATGATGATTGGTCAAAAGAGTCAGTTGACTGAACTGACTGATCAGTTATTTTGGAAACTTCCAAAATCAGTTTTTAGTTAACAACTTTGTTTCCAAAATGATAAAAGATAAGAATAAGTTAATTGAATAAAACATATTTGTTTCCAATTTGATAATCAATTAACTGAAATTGGTGACATCATATACATTTTTAAAGATTTAATTGATTTTAAATGCACATTTTGTTTTTATTAATTAATTTAATTCCTTTTTGGTTTTATTGACAATTTAGCAATTCTATTTAATTAATATATTAGAATATTAATTAAATAATTAACTTAAGGTTTATTTGCCAATATATTGTATTTTTAAGAATTAATTAATTAATCAAGTACAATGATTAATTAGGACCTAGGGTTCATGTCAGATTAGCTTGAATTTGATGAATTGTCTATTTGATTTAGGACTTAGGATAATTAATATTAGAGTTTATTGATAAATAATTAAGATTAGGGGTCTAGGGTTTAGATGACCATTTTTAGGTCATTATATTTGCCCCTCTTTGAATTGATGTGCGATCAATGCATTGATTCAAAGACTTATTAGCGAGAAGACCCAAAATAGTTTGATTTAAAGTGATGAAACCATTCTTGTCGAGGAAGACCGAATTTGAGCTTGGTTGTATAAAGATCGATCAAAAGATATAAACATAATACTTAGTTTGATTTGAAGCGATGAAACTGGGCATCTATCAGCAACTCTTAAACCTTTTGATTGGTTTTAATGAATAACCATTTTTATTTGAAGGGATGAAACTGATTACCGTTAAGAGATTTGATTAGCAATAAAACTGACTTGATTTGAAGTGATGAAGCCAATTTGATCAATGTATCTAGTTTCAATAATGAATAGCTTGTATAAGATCGATCTTGTCTAGTTTCGAGTGTATTCACCACTATATAAGACCATTGATGAGGTTGCCTTTGATTAAGATGATCTCAACTTGATTTGATGTGATGAAGTTGAGATTCCCCAAGCGATGGGGTCTTGCTTAAGGATGTGATCACTGGAATATTGATGTATTGATCCTGCCCCCTCGGGAGCAAAATTGAAATATGGCTAAGTGCCCTAATGATTGGAAGCAATTTGATTGATAACATGATGCAAGAAGAAGTTGATTTGATTAGAAATAGGTCCCAAACGGTTAGGAAAAAAGATGCACTTAATGAGAGGTTGTGTTGACCAGATTAATGGATTGACTGGAAGAAAAGAACAAGAGATTTCAATTGGTTTGGAGTCCAGAAGATGGATGGTGCAATCGGTCAGTTGCAGTTGACTGAAAAATTCAAACATAAAAAATGACAAGTAAAATGATTTTAGATTTTGATTTCGATCATGAAAATGGAATCCGGATAGTAGAATGAGTGAGGGGTGTCATTTTCTTGTCAATCAACGTACAACTAACCACTTGGAATAAGGAAGATCGACCAATGAGAGCCTCAGATCCTTCACACTGGAGAGAGATATCGATATTATGCAGATTCAACACCATGCAGATGTAGATGCAAGACTAACGTGAATGCAACCTAAGGTGTAGTCACTGAACCTTTAGCATTTAAATTTTTCATCATTGAGCATTTTTGGACCATTGGAGTCGATACAATCCTTACTGGTGCCACTGCGACCATAAGAATATGAATATGACTTTCATTGGATAAGATATGAGAAACTAAAATAAGCATCAGAGCACACAAGCCGAGATGACATGAACGTTGTCTCTAGTTGATGTTGCAAGAGTACACCAGTATCAAGGCATTCAAATCCAAGATAACCATGAGTGTGATCATGTGTAAACAAATAAAGCAATAACAATCAAGGAGATATTTTTGACCTCACCTTGGCATGCAAGTAAACAAGATCGAGGGATGTGAGGATTTTCTGCCTTAATGCAGGATCTCTTATAACATACACCCTATGTATTTGATGTAGTAGGATCATTGAGACCACACCAACAAGCAGTAGACAAAAATAAGATTGACGAAAAATCAACGAGAATAGACAACATACAAAGAGAAGTTTAGCATACTTCAGCAAGTTTGAAAGTTTTCAGATGTGTATATATATATGAGGTGTTGAGAAACACTGTCGTGCTTGTGAGTGCGATGTGTTTGATTGCTATCAATCTATTGTTTATGTGTATGTTATCTAATATGTGTTAAGAAAAAAAGATGTGTCCAAGGATAGTGTTAAGAAACACTGTTGATTATGGTGTTGAGAAACACCTGTTGCGTCAATAGCGAGATGTCCTTCAAGAATGACAAGATTACTTACTCTGGTGTAAGAAAAAGATGTGATCAAATGTAGGGACCTATGCCCCATGGTAACAAAAATTTATTGAAGATAACTGACTTGACTCATACTACAGGGACAAAGCTGATTTGATTTCCCCCAGACTATGTCTTAGGATCAGTTTCAAGCCAGGAGGGTTCTCAGAAAAACCAAAGTGTCACGAAAGTGACTAAAAGCTTATGTACAAACAGAAGCAAAAGGATTGCCAAGACTAAGCATTGATAGATGGAATGCTGAGTACAAGAGGTGCCTATTTACAAGGTTTTCACCTACTTCACAGAGATTTTATTTTTGCTACCATGGCCCTTGTTTACCAGGTTTTCACCAAGGCACTTTTTCTTCTTTTTCAATTTTTTTGTATTTTTCCATTTTTTGATTTTTTTGGGGGGATTTTTTGGTTTTTTGGTTTTTTTTTTTGATGCATCAAAGTGCCTATTTGCCAAGTTTTCACCAATATGATCATTTTTCAGGTCTTTTTCTAATTTTTAGCTTTTTTGGATCATTTTTCAACTTTTTTTTGTCTTTTTAGAGATTACTCGTTCTCAAGCAAGATCACATTGGTTTTCCCCCAACGTCTAGCAAGGTGTAGAACATTAAATATGGATTAGAAAGTTGATGGATGAGGCAAATAAACAATGATGGATGAAGAGGGCGAATTCAACCCTCAAGGACAGTCTCCTCAAGATTACCCAAGCTAGGGAAAAAAGAATATAGAAATGTAGGCTCATGGAGCGGTGCTGGATAACATGTAGGATAATGACATGATGTCATGAAAAGAATGTGGTCCAAAAGAGTGGACATGTCAAGAAGTTTTTGAGAAACTATTTTCTATTTTTTGTTCTTCATTTTGATCAAGTCCAAGGGGTCAATTTTTGATAGGTTATAGCTATGATAGCGAAATTAGGATATGGGATGATGAAGGGTACGAGTGGATGGTTTGGATTATGGCATGAATGCTCAGAGATAGGAAGGATAGGCTTAGGATAAGCAATGTCACAATAGGGTACCATGTATGAGAGCAAGTGAATAAGTTGATGGAAAGGATAATGGATGGGTTGATACATGATGCTCATGGATATGCTCAACCTTGTTAAGATAACCGAAAGGAACATGGATGCTCATTGGCTAGCTAGATGTAAGATATGATGGAAAAGATGACATGGACGGAACTTGCCCCCAAGTGAAAAATACAAGTAGGAGGAATTACAAATAACGCATGTTTGCCAGGTCGATACTTATCCAAGGTGCCACCAGAAATGTGCGTGTGATTTTGTGATGGGTACCTACAGCTACAAACACACACTTTAATGAACCATTATTGGGTTATCTTATTAGAAAATGACAAAATTAGGATTCTGAAATGATCTAGGCTAACTAACATTGGCCCATTTCCTTCTAGTAGACAGGAGTTTGAATCTTTCTCTCAGGTCGTTGCAAGAAAAAATGACTACACCAGATCCTAAACGAAGGATTTAAAAAGCTAAATGATTGATTCTAAATGATATGCAAATGCAAGATTCATTCCAAGCTAATTAGATTTATTTTAAACCACCAAATGAAAGATGATGATTGATTTTAAAACCCAAATCAAATGTGCTCTAAGATTATGGTTTGTGTTAATGTTTTTAGCTTCAGTTGTATGATCATTAGAATACATATAATATATGTTGATTAATAATAATATAATATATATGTTATATTATTATTAATGATATGAAATTTATTATTTAATATTAAATTATTATATTATTCTTAATTAATAATTGATTGATGAAACATTATAAGATTGATCAAATTATAATTAATGGGAAGAGGCATGTCCTTTCTTATAAATAATAATGAATAAACATGTCCCATGAAGGGACATGTCTCTCCTATCCTCATTCCCAATATAAATGAAAGAGAGATTTTTGCATTTGGAAAATACATACAACATAGAGTGTTATTACATTTGCAACTATCCTAAAAACTTAAAATGGTATCAAAGTCAGACTGCAAATGTAAGAGAGCAAGTTGTTGATGGTGAATGTGTGACTGTCTCATAAAATATAGTCTCACTAAAATGACCATATCTCACAAATCCACATTGGATTTTGCTAAATTTTGGATATATTGGTGAAAAACTAATTTCAGAGAATCTCACTAAAGTAATTAGAGAGAAAGTCTTGGATTCAAAAGTTATGATAGAATGTGTACGGGTCTATGTGAAATTCCTGAAAGTGACTTTCATTAAAGAGATATATTAATTTGTTATGATCGTGGTCAAGCATTAAAAAAGAAGAATGTAATCAAGGAAGTGTGTTTCTTTCTAGAAAGAAAAAATTAATCATAGAGTGTCACCTCTCTTGGAGCAATCAATTCATTTCATAAGAAGACATGGGAATTGTTCAATGATATAAGAGTGATAATTGTACATTGTGGGGGGGGGGAATAATAACCAATGTTACATTTCCATTTGAACCATGCTTAGTGTGGGGAGATATTTCAAAGGGGAGATGTCTCTCAAATAATATGAGAAGGTGTTTTATGATTTGATGTATAGGATTATGGACCTTCATTGAAGAAACTTGTGTCAAGGATGTTGATGCGTAGATGAGTATTTATTATCTTTGAATATTATATTTATCTACTCATTATAGTCTCTCTCTCGTCTGTATTTCTATACGTATTATAAGAGCTATTTGTCTTGATCTTTTCTGGAGATGCTCTTGCAGGAAAAATAAGATTGATATCAGATTTAGAGGGGGTCTGACTCTTTAGAGGGGGTCTGACTCTTCAGAGTTAACTTTGGATGAGGAGCTAAAAGATTGACATTGGACTCAGAGGGAGTCTGACAATTCATCTTAAGCAATCTTGGATGATCAACATATTGATATCTGCTCAATGAGTTCTTCTCTATGAGAGAAGTTTGAGGTGAAATCCCTTGTTTTCACCCTTTGCATTGAGGCATGATGGACATCATGTGTGTGACTCCATGTTTTTTAATTGTCCTACCCCCTGTGTAAATCACAAGGATGTGATGACTTCCAAATGATTATCACTTGTATTTGTTAAAGTTATTAAAAAGTGACGATCTTATAACAACTTGATCTTCTATTGTGATAGACATCTTGTGATCGCTGAAACAGATCATGATATATGACAACTTCTATTGTGATAGACATCTTGTGATGGATGAAACAGATCATGATAGATGGCAACTTCTATTGTGATACACATCTTGCGATGGCTGAAACAGATCATGATAGATGACATCTTCTATTGTGATACACATCTTGTGATGGTTGAAACAGATCATGATAGATGACATCTTCTATTGTGATAGACATCTTGTGATGGCTGAAACAAATCATAAAAGATGATGTGAATGTTCTTATGGTAAGTGCACATTACCTATAGGATATTTTTGAGTTATGGTGAATATCATGAGACTTGATATTCTTGGTCAGACCATATCTCTGATATCATATTGAGGTGATATCTAAAATACTTTTAGTTATGGTGAATATCATGAGACTTGATATTCTTGGTCAAACCATATCTCTGATATCATATTGAGGTGATATCTAAAATAATTTTGAGTTATGGTGAATATCACGAGACTTGATATTCTTGGTCAAATCATATCTCTGATATCATATTGAGGTGACATCTAAAATATTTTTTGATTTATGGTGAATGTCATGAGACTTGATATTCTTGGTCAGACCATATCTCTTGATATCACGACGAGGTGATATCTTCTCTCTTAAAAGTAATGGATCTTTTGTGAATTGTATTTTGATGAATTTCATCTTCCCTAACTAAGAGGGAGTGTTTATGTTTTGTGTAACTATGGTAAGGGTCATAAGTGTTGAAACAGAAGACCACTACACATTTTGTTTGATCATCCTCCCTAGCTAAGAGGGGGTGTTAATATTTGTAGCTTCAGTTGTATGATCATTAGAAAACATAAAATATATATTGATTTAATAATATAATATATATGTTATATTATTATTAATGATATGAAATTTAATATTTAATATTTAATTATTATATTATTCTTAATTAATAATTGATTGATGAAACATTATAAGATTAATTAAATTATAATTAATGGGAAGAGACATGTCCTTTCTTATAAATAATAATGAATAGACATGTCCATGAAGGGACATGTCTCTCCTATTCTCATCCCCAATTTAAATGAAAGAGAGATTGTTGCATTTGGAAAATACATACAACATAGAGTGTTATTACATTTGCAGCTATCCTAAAAACTTATCAGTTTGCATGATTGAAAGTAAACTAACAACAATTAATCAAAAAGCTATAAAATGCTAAATGCTTGAAAACTTAAGAAATGAAAACTGCATAATAATGATAATAAAAACTGGGATCCTTTGTGAAGGAAATGAGGCTCTCTTTTATAGAAAATCTCTGTCGAATCGACGGTCAAGATTAAAAGAAAAGAGTGGCTCATATTCAATTGAAGAAGCACAATCCATGTGCAAAGATGATGATTGGTCGAAAGAGTTAGTTGACTGAACTGACTGGTCAGTTATTTTGGAAACTTCCAAAATCAGTTTTTAGTTAACAACTTTGTTTCCAAAATGAGAAAAGATAAGAATAAGTTAACTGAATAAAACATATTTGTTTCCAATTTGATAATCAATTAACTGAAATTGATGACATCATATGCATTTTTAAAGATTTAATTGATTTTAAATGCACATTTTTTTTTTATTAATTAATTTAATTCCTTTTTGGATTTTATTGACAATTTAGCAATTTTATTTAATTAATATATTAGAATATCAATTAAATAATAACTTAAGGTTTATTTGCCAATATATTGTATTTTTAATAATTAATTAATTAATCAAGTACTATGATTAATTACGATCTAGGGTTCAGGTCAGATTAGCTTGAATTTAATGAATTGCATGTTTGATTTAGGACTTAGGATAATCAAGATTAGGGTTTCTTGATAAATAATTGAGATTACGGGTCTAGGGTTTAGATGGCCATTTTTAGGTCATTATAAATACTATTTTTCACTGAGAAAGCTCTTGGCCTCCCTAATACATGATGATAATATTATCAAATATGTTCATCTGTTGCAATAGAAGTGCAACAACTAGATAATACATTGCTAAAAATGGAAAAAAGAATGAAGGTTATGACAAAGTGCAATGTCAAATTATGCACATGTTTGTCACCATTCTCTTGACCCTTTAGGGTCTTAAGCTAAATAAACATATAATGAGTGTTTATAATCTAAAACTTTTGAGAATTTTTAAAAATTTATATTAGCCATTTGTATTATGCAACAGGATTGCAAAACCAAAATTCAAAAGAACTATTTTCAAAGAAAGTGTTAGTATGATTTCAAGTTGCTTATTTGTTATCTTCTTCTAATTCACATTTTTTGGTGTGTGTACGAATCATCAAAATTAGAAAATAAGTATAATCAAAGGTTACACCACATTTTTTTTATGGCGAATGCAAACATTTCACAAAATAAATGTGAAACATATACTCAAAAACATAGATAGTTAAAGCTACTAAACCTGATGTAGACATGTTATCACTAAATTCTCATCTCAAACTACCAAAGCAATCAAATAACTCATGATGTGAATTCTAAGGAAAATGCCTTCAACCATGTGAATTTTAATTTTAATACATTTGATATTATAATTATCTATACATATGTTACACTATCTTATTAAGTTTGTTGAACTGTATACACAAAGTATTAAAAAATATTATCTAAAAATCTATATCCTACTATTTTCAAAGGACTTCAAAGTAGAAGCATTTATACAATAGAATAACTTTACTTAGCAATTTATTAAATTTTATTTGTTCATCTTCAAGTTTTTCAATGTTTGTCTATTGTTTATATAAATTATAAATCAATTGAATTTTATTACTTTGTTTTTTAAATCCATTTCAATATTACATCTACATCATATTTTTAATTTAGTTTACTTGTATCATTGAACATTTGTGCAAACTAATAGAGCCACACAAATTATTACTCCACACAAAAGGAACTTATGGCCATTGTCAAAAGTTTTCTATGTTACCCCGAGTTTCCAGGACGGGGGGACGGGGGACGAGACGTTTTTTTTTTGTTGGAGCAGGGG
>MU225112.1:304790-355818 GCA_018584345.1 Thuja plicata | reverse complement strand
TATAAGTGTGCACACACACACACACACATATGTATAGTTATATATGGACATTTATAAACATATTTTATATGTTTGATATATATGGATATCTTAAATATAAGAATGTGGTAGTAAGAGATGACACAAATAAATGATTAATTCTGGTAGTAACATATTTGGTTTTATACATTTTAATAAGAAGAAATGGTAGTAAATAATCATGAACAACTAAAATAAAATCAGAAACAACTCAAATATGCTACCTTTAGGAAAAAGCGGTTTTTTTGGGGGAGTAGGATAGGACATTTAATAATAATGACACATTTATTAAGGGAGGATTTACGGCTGTAAAATCTTGTAATGATCTATGCGGAGACAAATCATGGAGAGATATACCTTTATTTTCTATCATATTTATTACTCATGACGGGTGTGCCTTGAGAAATGCATTAATTAAATATGTGCGAGCAATCAACATTCAATAGGTTTAAAAGATGTGTAATTGAGTAACCCAAAAGTAAAGTATGGGATAATATTTTAATTTGGATTTCCTCTTGAATTCCACTTTGTCTATTTAAGTTAGGAAGGGTAGTCATTAACAGTTAACAATTTGATCAACTCCGATAAGACAGAAGGAAGGTAAGCATAACATATGTCTTTTTAATTTTTTTTTCTCGCATAGATTAATACTAACAAAGGATCTTCATTGATACATAAACTATATACAAATGTAAGGACCCTTCATATTATGAATAAATGGAATATGACATTCCCTGGGAGTATTAAACCAGAAGGACAGAGCAAAATTTTGAAACCTATCCAGATGATATGACCAGAAGGGCGACGAAGTTGGCTCTAGATGACTCTTATTTCGATTATAGTTTCACTCTGCGCACTAATGGTGAGATTGTAGGAACCTTTATTTCATGTCTACCCAGGGCAGGTAATAGCAATATTGAAACTGTAGAATTGTGTAGAAAGATTTTTATTAATAAAATTTTAGGAGGTTTTGAAGAAGTGGTATATAATATCAATAATAGACAGATGGTGCCCTATCTTGAAGATTACATGCAGGCTAAAATAGGAAGTCTTAAGCATAATAGAATCTTACCTCATAGACCATGTCTAATGTTCAAAGACGTTGACATCTTTGAGAGCCACTGGGAGAAAATTAAAAGAAATCTACATTTTCTGTTGCTCTGGACCCATATCAAGGTATCCTCTGAGCCGAAATGGTTGTCGCTATATTTTTTGCTAAAGGCTTCTCAGTCCCCCCTCCTTTAACTGGATTAGTGTGGAAAGACTGCAAGCTATGCACCAACACCACTAATCTTCATAAAAAAAGGATGGATGTGTAAAAGTCCAAGCACAAAAGATAGCAACAAGAAGAATGAGGATTCATATGAGGAAATTATGATCCTAAAGAAAGTTAAGGAAGAACCCAGTAGTCCGTAGCTCAATATAATTTGGGGGCAAGTAAAATATTTTAAATTTTGATAGTATAGATAAACTTGGATAATCAGATTTAATTTCTGACAGGATACTTTTGTTAAGTAATTAGTTGTTTAAAAAAAGAGGAAGAGAAAGCTAAGGGTTTATATAGTATAGATTAAGCTAAAACAACTTCTATATCATGACTCAAAAAATGCAGAGGTATTTTGATGAATCATTGCAAACCTAATATGTAGAAAGCGTGTAATATCGGTTAAAAATAGTAGACTGACAAAATGAATACTCTTTAGATAGGCATCTTACAATGAGACTTTGCATTAAGAGTACTAGATTATTTGCATAAGGGAATTTTTTGACAAATGTTATTGGCCTTCGTTTATAATGTCAGTATTTAATACCTGTATGTTTATAGGATTCATACTTTGTAGGTATCTCGTGAAGATCTCTTATCTTGAAGTCAATACATATATGTTGAAATATGTAAAGACTTCAGGATAGGAATCCTCAAGTCTGTATCATGATCATGAATGTTCTGTGTGCATGTTTGAAATGAGTTAACAATGGGTTTTTACAGAAGTAATTTTGTTAAGATTTGGTCTTCATATGAAATTTTTACGGATTAAATAAGATAAAACATCAAAGATTTTAAGAAGTGTATTTGAATATACAAACACAAATTAAATGAATGATATATATATATATATATATATATATATATATATATATAAGAATACAAATGAATAGATTGCAATAGAATGGAATGAAGTAATTCATCAGTTTTCAGTTACAAGAACTAAAGAATTAGAAAATAGAATGATGAGTTACTAAACATAAGGATACTCTTCAGAGATATTATGCATAACATTCTGAGACTAGTTTGTTAATAAATAGTACATCATGGATAATTAAATTAATGATATCTCTTAATATGATCCAGTCTTTACTAACAAACTTGCTATAGGAAAGGACAATTTTATTTTTTGCAGATACATATACATGATCTAATGGATAAGACTATGACTCTAGAAGATCTAAACAAATAATATAAGATCATTTCTTAAGTCCAAAGAGAGATATAAAGCAAAGCCAAAGAGTGTGATTTATAAATAGATGTAGAAGTAATCAGTAGAATTGAGGATTACTTTCATGTATACAAAACATTGTTGTACTTTACTTTTAAGGACATTCCTTCTCCTTTATGTGAATATGTGTATGCCCCTATATATTTCTATGTACGTATTCAATGGATCATTGATTCCCGGGCAAGACTGGAGGTTTTCTTGACTCTGTTCTTTCCTACTAGTGCCCGTTTGAACGGAGAATTTTGTAATTGTTTTTTTATAATATTAATAAAATTATCAAGGCCTTAGCCTTTTACCGATAAAAAAATAAAAAAATCTATGTTGGTATAAAAAAATCTCAGATTGGACACACATTTCAATGAATTATATTATTAGGTTTCTCTTTTAAGCACAAATTAGAACATTTACTGGCATGAAGACATCCTTCTTAGAGAAGATATTCTTGACAACCAACTAGAAGATGATGATTGGAGGAGTATTTTAGCAAATTGATCTGACTATGACTACTCAAAAGAAAGTCCACATCAATGGGAGTAGTGATAGTGTTTGTCTACCATGGTAGTTACTTAACACAACTTTATAAAAATAAAAGCAAACCACTACCTCATGTCTAAAGTCATAAACCTCACTGCGACAAGTTCTCTTTCTCATGATAAAAAAAGATAAATCAACAGATTCTATAAAAAGGTAAATTTAATATTTCGTAGTATTTTTTTAACAATTCATATATTTCTATTTATTATCTTGTACAATACAATACTAATTTTATAACAACTATTGTAATATAAACTTTGTAGGCAACATATGAGAAAAATAAGTAAATGTTGGATATTTGTTGTTTGAACCACCACTACTTTCTATGTCAAATCATGTTTAGTGCAAAGTACTGTATTCAAAATTTGTCACTAGATTGATGACAAAACCCTAATTTTTATAATTACTTCTGAGAGTATGCTTACTACTATTTAAGTAATTATCTATATATATAATTCAAAATTTTATAGTTATTGTACTTGCCGTAGGCTATACTATTGCATTTAGTTTGCACAATTCGTGAATTAGTTTTTGGACAATCAACCAATCCTAAGTCACTATTTTTTGCTGTTAGACTATTTCTAATGTTTAAATATTTATTTATGAATTAAATAAATGATATAAATTACTTATCTCCTTTTTGATTGGTTTAGTTCTGATTAATAAAAATAGGTTTTACAAGGACCCGAAACCTTTACAAAAAAAGAGAGTTCAGCAGGTTTTACAAGGACCTGCAACCTAGTTAAAAGATACAAAGTTTAAAAAGCATAGTAAAACTTTGACAAAGCAACAGGACAGAAAGGGACAGCAGCACTACTAAACGAACAGACAACAAGTCCCAAAGTTAAAGCAGGAAACAACAGGGACAACAAAAAGGAAGCAAACAGGACAAGCAAAGAAAAGAAAACAGTTACATTCCTTTAACCATTTCTTCAGCTTCCAGGACCATTAGTTGCATGTTGTTAACAGAAGTCTTCAGTTCCTCTGTTTCTTTGTCATCCTTTGGGCTCTTTTTCCTCGCACTAGCTCTAGTTCTCGATCCCGGTCCCATCTTTTCCACAACACTGCTATCTTTTTCCTTATTAATCACTTCCAATTTATCCATTAGGATTTGGGCATGACCGCAGTAGTATTCAAACTTATGAGACACTGTTCCCCAATTTTCTTGACAGTAGCCTCCAATCTTTTTACTTTTTTGTGCAAACTCTTGATATCCTCATCCCTGTTAACTTTTGATTGGTTTAGTTGATTTGGTCTTATAGGACCCCTTTTTCGGAGCTTCAACAAATTTAGTTTTTTCCCGATAGTTTTTAACATAGTTTTGTAATATTTTTAACAAAGATACTATATTTTATATTTTATAATGTAAACATTTATTTTCATTAAAAAATTCAATTATTTATAATGTATAACTATTATATATTTAATAAATTTACTATAATAAATATATATTATATTATATTATATTTTATATTTTATAATGTAAACATTTATTTTCATTAAAAAATTCAATTATTTATAATATATAACTATTATTTATTTTATATTTATATATATTGGGGGGGGAGATGGAGAGGAGAAGATGGAGGTTGCAGAATCGCAGGTTTGCAGAAAATGAAACAAAGGGCAAAAGAGGAAACAAATATGGGGATGAGCAATTGAAGGATTATCTCAAAGAGGATGCAGAATCGATGGAGATTGAAGTGTCAGAAGATATCTAATTGGATGTGGATCTTTGGAGTAAATTGGCAGTTATCGAGCGGTTTGTTGGAGCAAGATACTCTAGACTGCATATCAGAGATTGGGTTAATACCAATTGGAACAGTGAAACGATATTGAAATTTATTCCCAAAGGATTTTTTGTGGTTGTTTTTAATAACGAAGAAGCCAGAAATGACATACTGAATCAACAAAATTGGTTCTTTGATTCAAATCCTCTTTACCTACAAGAGTGGCAACCGAATTTTTACCTGACTATTTTGGGAGTTTATGAGAACCCGGTTTGGATCAGAATGTACAACCTCCCAATCGAGTATTGGGGGGATTCGAGCCTTGAATGTATCGGGAGGTCCTTGGGTACCCTGATTGAAATAGATGAAGATATCATAGAAAATGACTCGTATTTATATGCGAGAATGAAGATAGCGACGGTCAAAAAGATTCCAAGCACCATTTGTCTCAAAGTGAGAGATAGCTTATGGAAACAGTAAGTAGAAATTGAAGAAGTTAGGCCTAGTGATCGGTATTCTGGTACCAGGGGGATAGACTCAAGAGTTAGAGAGAATATCTCTAAACTAGCAAAAATTTGGGTCAAGAAAGGCATACAAAAATCGGTTACGAAAATCGTTTTTGCAGAAATGGGGTATGTTTAGAAATCTGATATCAATACCAATATAGTGGCTTCTGGAGATTCGAGAGAATGTTCGAAGTCAAGTTTAAAACAATCTTCAAAGGAGAATGATTTACTGAAAGAAGGGCCTCTTAAAAAACATATTTGTTCTGACACAGAGATAGAATATGATAGAAACTCAGAGGAAAATGTAGATTTATTTGACGAACTAGATAACGTGGATCCAAGGAGCATTAGCCAATCGATTAATAACATTATGGGTAAATCAAAAGGTGGTAGGGGAAGGAGGACTAACAAACAAAAGAGAGAAGAAAGAGCATCTGAAAAGGGGATTATTAATGTTTTTGAATTTTTGAGAAAAGCCAAGGGAGTAGGAGCCTCCCTTGGCAAGAGATGAAGATTACTACTTGGAATGTCAGGGGTCTCTCGGCCCCTAACAAGAGGCGCTTGGTAAAACAGGCGCTTCAAAAGTTTGAGAATGACATTATTCTCATTCAAGAGACCAAACTGAATCTCGATAAAGCTCTTAGTTTTTTACACTCTTGTAATAAGTGGGAAGGATGTTTCCAGGAAGGATGTTTCCAGGAATCGTGTGGTTCGTCGGGAGGCCTTGGGATATTGTGGGATCCAAAAATGGTAAAGCTGTCAAACATCACCACAACTTCTAATTGGATGTATGGGACTGTAATGAGTCTTTCCAAAAATGAAGTTTTTCATATTTTTAATATTTACGGTCCAATCAAAACAACAGACAAATTAAAAGTGTGGATGGAAGTTTCAGACAAATTGTATAATATTGAGGGAGAAAGAACGATAATAGGTGGTGATTTTAATGCTCTTATGGAAGCAGAAGAGAAATCAGGGGGTCTGCGAATGTCTAATTAGATCATGGAGAACTTTCAAGATTTTGTGCACAATAATCATTTGACAGATGTGGTTCCCTCAAATGGTAAGTTCACTTGGACTAATCGATGAGAAAAATTTACTAGAATTTTTGAAAGATTAGACAAATTTCTAGTTGGATCATTTTGGGTAGAATCTTCATTCGGTATTGAAACAAGCATTCTTTTGATGTCTCTATATGATCATTATCCAGTTCAGCTCTGCATCAAAGATGTTTGCCAGGGGAGGAAAGGTAGCTTCAGATTTCAAGGTATGTGGTGGAGAGATAAGGATTTTCTCCCTCAGGTGGAAAGGTGGTGGATAGATAGTGATATTTTTCTAGGAACTCCTAGTTTTTGTTTTTTGAAGAGAATCAAACTTATTAAGGATAATATCAAAGTTTGGAATAAGCATTCTTTCAAAAATATATTTGCGGAAAGGAACAGAGTAGAATCTGAAATTGAGGTGCTCAACTCATGTATTATAGCTTCAGGCATGTCTAATGAGGATTTCATTCTAGAAAAGACTCTCAAGAGTAAGTTGGCGGAGATTCTCCTTAGAGAAGAAATTTACTAGAGGGAGCGGTCGAGAGATAATTGGATTAAAGAAGGGGACTCCAACACTAAATTTTTCCATGTCTCAGTTAAGGCAAGGAGATCTGCAAATTGTATACATCAAATTCATGACTCGCATGGTATATGGCAGGAAGACTCCGCGATTATTGAAGACATTGCTATTGAACATTACAGAAAGCTGCTTGGAGATTCACGGGAGATTAATAGGGGAGAGGAAGGGGACTTACTAGAATTCATTCTGAAGGTGGTCACCGATTCAGACAACTCTATATTGATGAGGCCTTTTTCACTTCAAGAAATCAAAAAGGCAGTGTTTGAAAATCAAACTGACAAAGTTCTTGGGCCTGATGGAATACCTTTTGAATTCTACCATAAGTGCTTGAGCTTTATGGGAGAGGAAATCCTCAAGGTGGCAGAAGATTTCAGGAAGCATGGCAGATTTGTAAAAGAAATTAACAATACAGTTATTGTATTAATTATGAAGAAGCAGAGCTATGAATCGATGGCAGAGTTCAGGCCGATATCATTATGTAACTCCATCTACAAAATCTTGTCTAAAGCGATGTCAAACATACTGAAACCTATGCTGAATAGATTAATTTTAGCAGAGCAGCGCGAATTTGTTCCAGGAAGGGAAATTGTAGATAGTATCATTATGGCAGGAGAAGCTATCCATTCTATTAAGTCTGATAAATATCCAGGTATGATTGTCAAATTAGATGTGAATAAGGCGTATGATAAAGTTAGATGGTCATTCATTATGAAAGTTCTTTCACGGTTTGGCTTTGACCGTAAGTGGATTAAATGTATTTTCCACTGTATATCTTCTGTATATTTCTCTATTTTGGTAAATAGCTCATTGAATGGCTTTTTCCAAGCTACTAACGGTTTAAGGCAAGGAGACCCCCTTTCCCCATCCCTTTTTGTCTTGATGGCAGAAGTTTTGGGTAGAAATATTAAGTTGCAATCTTCATTAGGTCGATGGAGAGGAGTATCAGTCCATAATAGATTGGCACCGGTTACGCACTCACAGTTTGCTAATGATACTATACTTTTTGGAGAAGTGTCGGTTAGGGAAGCAAAGGTTATGAAAGATGTTCTTGAGAAATATGAAATTGGTTTAGGCCAGAGTATGAACAAAAGCAAATCTATTTTATTCTTTCTCAACACCAACCGAAAGTTAGGTAGTAAGATTGCAGAGGTTCTGGGATTCGTTGTCGGTGTATTTCCTATTACATACCTTGGTGTTCCATTATTCGCAGGCAGATTAGATCCCAAAATATGGGAAGATATTTTGACAAGGTGCCGACAAAAGGTAGGGGCCTAGAAAAATAAATGGCTTTCTCAAGCAGGTAGGATCTAGATGATTAAGTCAGTTCTATCTGTTGTTCCCATATACTATATGTCGATATATCAGATGCCCAATAAAGCAGTAACATCTTTAGATGGACTGCTTAAAAAAATTTTGTGGGAAGGATCGAAGGGGGAAAAAAGAATTCCTCTCATCAACTGGGATGTGGCATGTTTGAATAAAGAGGATGGTGGGATTGGATTGAGGAAAATGAGGCTACAGAATAAAGCCTTAGGAGCCAAATTGGTCTGGCATATGTACAAATTTCCAGACAAACCTTGGTGCAAGGTGATGGCTGGCAAATATTTGGACTCCTTGGAACCAGACAGGATTCTCACAGTGGCCAACTCAGTTAAGGGATCGCATGCTTAGAACTTTATCTGGAACAACAGAGATATTATTATCGATCATTTATCATGGAAGATTGGTATGGAAATAGAGCCAACTTCTGGAGGGATTCTTGGAATGGAGAACTTCCTCTTGTTGACTTCTTTGGAGGGGAATGGGTGGATATGGTGGAAGCTTCAAAGGGGTGGAAGGTAGCTGATTATTTTAAATCCTCAAAATTATCATCCACTTAGGATTGGATCTCAGTGGAGGCCAAAGACAATGAAAATCAAAAGAAATTATCACAGATTCTCTTAAGTAGGAGAGTGCCCTCTTCCAATCTAGTAGATTGCCTTATTTGGAGTGCATCTAAATCGGGGGACTACAAAGTTCGACTTGGTTATGAAATCCAAAGGATCAGAAAGCAAGATAGAAACTGGCCATCGATACTTTGTTGGGGCAAATGGCCTCTCCTGAAAGCAGGAGCCTTCCTTTGGTTAGCACTGCACGGAAGGATTCTGACTGCTAACAGACTGAGAATGATTGGGATAGCAGGACTGAATTGGTGTGTATTGTGCAGACAAGAGGAAGAGTCGACATATCACCTTTTGTACTGGTGTCCTTACGCAAAAGCTTGTTGGGATTGGTTGTTGAGTATGCTCCAATGGAAGGTGGTGAGAAGTGCCACACTCAAAGAATTTTTGTCTTCATGGCTGACCGAAAGAAGGAAGTCTAAGTGGGGGATTCTCTGGATCATTTGTCCTTCAATTCTATTGTGGCAGATTTGGAAGGAACAAAATAGAAGAATCTTTGAAGATTCTTCGAAGGAAGTGTACAATTTAATACAAGTTATTAGGATTGCTATAGAAGAAGTTTTAAATAATAGGTGTCAAGGTCTCCTTTACATATTCAAATCTAGTTGGGATTCAGCTATGGAGGACATGTGGACCCTGAAGCATCCCAGTGATCACATCATGAAGGACATGAAAGTCAAGAGGCAATAGGTGTATTGGCAGAAACCCCAAGAAGGTTGGATGAAACTTAACTTCGATGGAGCTAGCAGGGGCAATCCGAGCAGTGCTGGGATTGGGGCATTAATCTGTAATTCTGCAGGAACAGTTATTAAGGCTATAGCGGGCTTCATAGGATTTACTTCTAATAACTTGGTAGAAATTACAACTCTAGAGAAAGGACTTTTTTTGGTGTGTGTCTAATGGTATAACCAATCTCATTATAGAAGGAGACTCCCAAGTTATCCTGAACTGTGTTGTGAAAAATAGCTTTCATTCGTGGAAGTTGGCGGACTGGTTACCTAGAATTGAGAGCTACTTGAAAAATATTGGTCAATATCACATTCAACATGTATACAAAGAAGGCAATAAGGCGGCAAACTTTTTGGCCAATTTAGGGATCGAACTACAAACAACCTGTGAATTTGAAAGTACAGAATCTCTGCCTTCGAATATGCAAAGGATTATTGCTACAGACCTAGGAGACCCTCCAAACGAGGGAATAGGCTGAGGAGGTGACGACTGACGGCGAGGCAGGGAAGTGCATTGTTAGCCCGTGAATGTTTAGTATGTAGAATCTTTGCGGTTTTTTGGATGGAATGGGGGAAGATGGAACCTGTGAGCAAGGCCGAAGATAGAGCTTTTAATTATAAATAGATACATAAGATGGGAGCATAGCCATTACAACCAACATAGCGATGACAGATTACTTAGGAATCACTTGTGGGTGTGCCAAAGGAGTTACAGACGAGGCACCCAAAATTCAGATCAACCTCATATTCAAAAAGGCTAATGAACAGGAGCATGTTGCCATTGTAGCGATCTTGGGGGAAGACTTTTGGTCCGCGGGGCACGTGCATGACGGTATCCTGATTGAAGAACTATATCGACCGATGGCTCAAGTGGTGGGTAACACTTTGGCCCTCAATGCATTATCGCGCAGAACTGTGGAAGAGAGTATGCGACGTGAGGTGCTGGCTTGCTTGGATCATATCACGGTCTATTCGGTCGAAGGTTGTTTGATTGGGCAGTTTTGGCTTAACGCGGAGGGTAAAAAGAAGAAGATGAGTAAGGCGTGGTCCCTGTTCAAAAGAGGTATTCTCAAGGATTACAGCCTCGAGAAGTTTGACACTTTTGTTAAAGAGAATGAGGATCTCTTTATTGAAGGAGTGTTGGATAGGTTACTTTCCATTAGTAATGCAATTATGTATTTGTATAACTGAGTCAGTTGGGCAGTTGGTCTGTTGTTAGGTTGTCAGTTGGTCAGATTAAGGTTGTCAGTTTTTAAGGTTGCTTTGAAACAACATTTTGTAACCGTGGATTTTATGGAAATATAAAAGGGTACTGCTCCCTAGACAGAACTTACTAAAAAAAAACAAAAACAAAAAAAACTATTATTTATTTAAAAAATTATATATATATATATATATTATTACATCTATTATATAATATATATTATAAAAGTACTATATATATGCTATATTATATAATTATAGTATTTTATACAAAGTTTCTTTTTAATTTTTTATCTATAATATTTTTACTTTTATTAAATAACTATTAATTAAAATATATATAATATTTATAATAAAATTAAAATTAAATTTACATATATAATTAAAACTAAGTGCAGGGCACTACGTGGCACTTGTTTTTTTATATATTGCTAAATTTTTATGCTTATGACCATATCTTCTATCTTCAAGAATCAAGAATGTCTCCAAAACTAATCTTCTATTTAGACAATTGCTTGTGTAGAATTTCAAGTTTTTATAGCCTCTTTGAAAATAATCTAAATATTTCTACCATTAAATCCTTTAACTAATCCAAATCATTACAACAATGATACAAATTTGACATAATGCATTTCTTGTTTTTAATTGTTTTTTTTTTTTTTAAAATATGAACTAGTGAGTTCACAAACAAAGAATCTAATTTTCAACATAAACACTCAACATGAATTTAAACCTTGGTGACATGAACCACACCACCACATTTAAACCATCACATCATATTAATACCAATAATTATTTAATTATATATAAATATAATTAAATTATTGTCAATCTTATTATATTTTTATTAGCTAAATATAGATAATTATTTACCATTTTATTATCAAATTATAGTAAATAAAAAATAATACCTATTAATTAGTATAAAAATCTCTATAAAACTTATATATATTTTTTCAAATTATTAACATTTGTAGAAAAATCTTTATAAAACTTTTACATAGATTTTTAAAAGAGAACTATATAGTTTTTATGAATGATTGAATTTTAATGACATCACGAGACTAGAAGGATCATATTATTGCTAAGAGTTTTCAAGTTCCTTTCAATGTCAATTATTCTATTGTAAATCTTGATTAAGAAACCACAACTATTAAAAAAACCAAAAAAAAAACCGTAAAAACTAAATGAGAAATGACATGTTATTATAATTTCACCATTTCAAGGCCAAAACACTTTATCGTTGGACGCCAAAGTCGTTATAGTGCGAAGATAGTAGCAATTTCAAATCCGAGCGAATTAAAAAACAAACAAAATATACGAGGCTACTCCATGGCGAAAGGCCAACAGTGGAATTTAGTGCACTGAAACAATTTTCACCCAATTTGCAGGTAACTCAAAACTCCATTCAGATGATAATTTGCTTCTGGGAGGACTTTCTAAATTTCGCGAAAGTTTGTACATCGGATTATTGCATTTTTACCCTGTGAATTTGAAACCCTCGTGCTAGCAAAGTTTTAGTAGGGCCGCTAAATTTAGCCGGGTTTTGGTCAATTTCGGTCTTTTTTCCGGCCATGGATGACTACATGTGCAGCGATGATGAGTATGACAGTGATGCCGAAATCGACCAGGCCGACGATGTCGAAGTTAGTTGTGCGGAAACTCCACCACCCTCCATTAAGGTAATGCAAATGCATTGTTTTTTTTTTTTTAAAACTTTTGACATTCAGCAATTTAAATACTGGTGACATGCTATAATTCAATTGAAGGGTTAGATTTTCTGCTGCGCTGATTAAAATTATGGAAGCCATTTTGATCTAATGCACTCATCTTATAAAACTTGCAGTCGGTTTAAGTAATGTAAATGCAATTTTAAAAAAAGCTCAGCAATTTATTTTTGATTTGTTGTTCGAGTGGCAAGGGTTTGTTTTGTTGTTTTAATGGTGCAAAACATGGATTTTTTTGTTGTTATTATGATCTCCTGCCTGAATTTTTGAAATTTATCGTTGATTGTTTGTTAGTTTGAATTTGTGTTTTTGATCGAGTGATTACTTGAGGGCATTTTTCAGTCGGAGGCCGGGGCATTGAATTTCAGGGTGCTAGTTTGTTTTGTGCCCTAATTTTGTGCATCCTGCAGTTTTTACCTGTAAATTTGGAAGTTTCAACATTTTTGAGGTTTTATCTTTTTTTGGTGTGGTTTTTCGTTGGTTGGTTTAATTGAAAGTTGTAGGGTCTTGTAATATATCATTTCCGGTAATTTTTAATGTGTGGTCATGTATTTGGATTTCATGGATTTAGTTTGTTTTTATGCCCTAATTTTACTCCGTTTTGCAAGTCTTACCTGCAATTATGGATTTCAAAACATTTGTGGAACTTTGTACTACATTTGTCATGGTAGTTTCCCGTGTTGGTATATGGTGTTTATTTTGGATGATAATATTGTTTTGTGTTTTTAGGTAGTTTGCTTTTGGCACCAATTGAGTTGTTAGTATAACGTGTGAATGGTGGATTTTATTTTTTTCTGTTATAAAATTTTCTTCCTGCATCTATTGTTTTGATCGACTTGTCAGCTTGATTTATTTTCTGGTTCATAGCCGAGTACTGTGATTATGGTTTTCTTCATCGCAGCATGGGGTAAAGATCATGTATCCTTTGCTGTAGATTGGGATCGAAGCTGGATAATAGATTTGGAAATGTACCCCATATTTTGGTACCCACAACCTTATTTACCCTGATTTCAATACTCGAAAATCTTTGTGACATGTCCTCCGAGTTAATGATCACTTTATCGTGTTTTGAGGGTTTGAATATGGTCACTTTCTGTAATAATCATTCCCTTTGCTGCAAATGTACTGCCCTCTGGACCATTCATTTTGAAGTTGAATCCTGTTGCTTTGTGTCCATTTTTGTTTGGTATCAGTGAAATTTGTATGCTCTGCGGCTGTGTTTGGCATTATTGGTGCCAAGTTGCTAATATTTGTTATCTTTCAATGAAGAACAGAAGGCCATGGTTTTTCTTGGCTTTTGATCGGTTAGACCATTATCAGAGGATAAATATCAAGTACCTTTGTATTGTTTTGTCCTTCAAATGATGGGTTAGAATAGAAACAAACAACACATCTATATTGTTTAAATAATAAATCAGGTGTATTTGAAGTGGGAGTAATGTACGTTCACCTTTCATTGGGTCTTGGAGTGCATGTGGAATTTGGGGTCTATCTTACGGTCTTCTATTTATTGGACACATGCTCTCCTCTTTCATGAATTTGCAGAACAGCAGAAATGCAAAATTATGACATTGACCTTAATCCCGACTTTCAACTGAAGTTGGTTTGTATAGCAAAATTAGAGCATAGAGAAGTAGTATGAGCAGTGACTACTTGATTGTAGCGAGCAAGCCCTCTAAGGCTCTAGTTTAGAGGAATCATGAATGCTGTGTACGTGACTCGGGACTCAAATAAACATGTTTTTTATACTGCTGCTATAAGGTAAGATTCAAGTTTAGAAAACTAATTAAATGGCAAAATCTTTGGTTATCAGTTTGACCAATGTGTCTTAGTTTTCCATGGATTGGGAAGTACGAGTTTGGTCTTATTGTTTTTCCGGTCTGGTTTTGCATTTGTAGTCTTCAATGCCATTTACCAATATAAACATTGTTTGGACTGTCTTGGTCTAAATTTGCTGATTTTTAGGTGATCAGTAGGATGTAATACGATTTTAACAAAGTTGCATGGACTGATACAGATACAAATACAGATATGTTATCGGATACAGATACAGCCATTTTTGAAGACCCCCAATATGGATATGGCTGGATGCGATGTTAATAAAAAACACACACACATATTTCACACAATTTTCAAAGTTATTAGAAAATATTCTCATTACTTCCAATGTAATATAGACACATAAATAATTATAAGTTAAATTAACACTTTACAATATGCAAAAATAGTAGAGTTGCATTGGAAGATAACCCAAAAGTTGGGTTGCTGAAATAGAAAAACATTTTGTTTGTCTCCTTATTTGGTGTAGGTTTTGTTTATACCAAAAAACAACTGCATGAATGAAATTTTTATAAATTAAATTTGGGAAGATTTACGCCAAGTTTTAAAAAAATCAAAACACATAGTATTTGGCATGGCTGGAAAATCAAGGTTTTTTGGGCACACACGGGTACAATATTCAAAGTGTATCCGGGCCGAATGTGATACATATCCAAATCGAATATGGGAATATGCGCGCCCGCTGAGGGACATAGGAGTTTCCGGCTACTCTAGTTTTTAATTTTGATTATTTGGAAGTAAAAGTACATATCTTGCCATGTAATATTGTCACAATCCATGGATGAAGGAAAAGAAAGATTTTGGAAGAAAACCGTAATCGAGCATTTGCATAATTTTTCAGAGTACAGTCCATGAGCATCACATTGCATATGGCTTGTGTTTTCATATGGCATATGGTGATCAGTACGATGGAATATATTTTTAATTTTGTTTATATTAGGTAACTGTAAAATTACCGAGCCTCTCATGGAATATTATCACAATCCATGGATAGATGAGAATAAAGATGTTGGAAAAAATTTCGTAGGAGCTTTTGCATAAATTTTCATATTACATTCCATGACCATCATCTTGCATATGGTTTTCATGTTAATATCATTACTTTTCACTGTCCAATGACCTTTGGATTTTTTCTCCCTTGTCTGTTAAGAATGGTTGGATGTAGTAAGAACTCAGATAATTTTTTAACCTTGTTGTTTACCTCCTGGGCTCTCTTTCCTTAATCTTTAATGTGCCTCTCAAAAACAGATCATAGTTTTGCCTTAAGAACTTTAAAAGTATATACTATGCATCTTTGTAAGGGATTCTTAACTTCTTTGTGTTTTCTTAAGCTACAGCTATACAATATTCTTTTATGTTATAATTGTTATCTGTTTGTTAGCTATTTACAGCCGTCTAGACTTTTTGAATCCTGCATTTTTTTGTTATTGAGACTAACCTGCTGTCAACTGGTATTAACTTTCAGGTGATCACAAAAGCATCCTTATTGGCAGCACAGGTACTAAATAACTGTCAAGCTTTTGTACTAAGATTGTAAAGTCTATTTAATCAGTTGTTCATTATGTTTCAGTTGCGATTCAGTGTAGTGTTTAAACTTTATGCATCATGTTTGTCTTAATATATACTTACTATAATAATCTGAATTCTAGCATTTACATGCGTGAGCTGATATATTGTGAATTGACAGAGAGAAGATTTGCATAAAGTGATGGAACTGCTTCAGCTAAGGGAGCAGCATGCTCGGAAACTCTTGATTCATCACCGCTGGGATGTTGAGAAGTTACTTGCTGTATTTGTAGATAAAGGAAGTGATAGATGCCTTTCAGAAGCAGGTGTTATGGTTCTAGAGCCAACAAGCTCATGTTCTACATCCCTGCCTTCTGTTGTTTCATGCGAAATTTGCATGGATGACAAAGCGCAGGAAGAAGTTACCATGATGGAGTGCGGCCACTGTTTTTGCAATGAGTGTAAGAGATGTTGCTTTCTATTGCTAAGATCTGCTATATTAGGTTCTAATAGTTCCCACCTGTTCTATATCTTTAAAACATGCGAGTAATTGAATGGCTTTATCTATGGTCAGGCTGGACAAATTATTTTGTTGTTATGATAAATGAAGGAAAGAGTAGGCGAGTGAGATGCATGGCACACAAATGCAAGTCTATCTGTGATGAAGTTGTTGTTAGAAAGCTTGTCAATGCAAAAGATCCTGAACAGGCTGAACGCTTTGAGCGTTTCTTGTTAGAATCATATATTGAAGACAATGGGAAGGTGAAATGGTGTCCTAGCATTCCAAACTGTGGAAACGCTATACGTGTTGAAGGAGATGTGCACTTTGAAGTTGAATGTACTTGCGGACAGCAATTCTGTTTTAATTGTTTGGCTCAAGCGCATTCTCCTTGTTCATGTATCATGTGGGAGCTTTGGGACAAAAAATGTAAGGATGAGTCAGAAACAGTTAACTGGCTAACAGTTCACACAAAGCCTTGCCCTAAGTGTCACAAGCCTGTTGAAAAGAATGGTGGTTGCAATCTAGTGAGTTGCATTTGTGGCCAAGCTTTCTGGTATGCACAACTAATAATGAAGACCGTTTTAGTGGGTTGTATCACTTACATTCATGTTGCAATGAATAATAGATTAGATGTTTCTGATGCTTAATGGTTTATGCTTTATAGTCTTCTGTAATGTTACTTGAGGATTGGATAAAAACAGTAATGATTGACTGATAAGTGCTTAAGCCTGTGAGAACAAATTATACTGTAAAGTTTGTTGATGCTACTGTGAATATTAGATAGATTTTGCCATTATGATGATTGACTGATAAATGCTTAAGCCTGTGAGAACAAATTGCACTGTTGATTGTGTTGTTGATGCTGTGTATAGTAGGCAATTTTTGCATTCAGTATGATCAAATTAGCATGGGTTATAATTTTTTTCTGTTATGCTATCCAACTTTGTTTATTCCATATAATTTAACCAGAAATTAGAAATTATTAAAACTAACAATAAGTCATTCAAAAATCCAAGTAGAGTGTGTTAATGTCTCTGTTTTCCATGGATGTTAGATGTTAATAGTAGTTTACATCCTAGTTTTATTCCATAAAATTTATTCAGAATTAATAAAAAGCACCAATTAGCTCATTAAAAATCCAGTGTTTATTCTCTGCCTTCCAGGGACATTAGATGTTAACAGTCGTTTCCATCTGGTTCTTACTAGCCATCACTGTATTTTCTTTTGCTAGATTCCTTTTTAATCTTGGTACTGATTGAAGCATTTCTTATTGTTGTGGCTTTAGCTGGCTATGTGGCAGCGCGACTGGTCGTGAGCATACCTGGACTACCATTGAAGGGCACAGTTGTGGCCGATATAAAGAAGAAAGGGAAAAAGAGTCACAAAAGGCAGAACGCGATTTGAAAAGATACATACATTATCATTCACGCTGGAAGGCACATATGGATTCTCTGAAACTTGAGGCAAAACAGAGGGAATCAGTACAGACAACGATACTAGATTTAGAAAAGGCAGAATCTGGAATAAAAGATTACAGTTGGCTAACAAATGGACTGCAGAGGCTGTTTAGAGCAAGGCGTGCCCTTTCATACTCTTATCCTTTTGCATATTACATGTTTGGAGGTGATTTGTTTAGGGATGAGATGACAGATGATCAGAGGACACTGAGACAGAATCTTTTTGAAGATCAACAACAACAGTTGGAGAATGCAGTAGAGCGACTCTCTAAGTTTATTGAGGGACCTTTCAATGAGCATGACCAAAGCTGTGTTATGGAGATCCGTATGCAAGTTATCAATCTGAGTGTTCTTAATGATACTTTGTGCAAAAAAATGTAAGCCATTAGTTTGGAGCTTATATGTAATACTCATTTTGTTGCTGTGTTTTTGATTCGTCTAAAATTCTGTGTTTGAGGGTCATCCTAATGTTATGATTTATTTCTTACAGGTACGATTGCATTGAAAATGAGTTATTGGGTTCCCTAGAATTGACAACACATCATATTGCTCCCTACAATTCTGTGGGTGTTTTGAGGGCATCAGAGCTAGTAGATCATAGAGAGCCTGATCCAAGTTCATCAAGTACTAAAACTAGTTTAGATGCTGATGTGCATTTTGAAGCATCTTCATTATCAACTAGAATTGGTAAGTCAAATCAATCACAATTTTCGTCATTAGTTGTAAGGTCCATCTGAAACTGGGACAAGGTTTGGTCTAGGGCTAATTTTATTTAAATAATAAAACAAAATCTGGATTTTCCACAAACTTTGTAAAAACTAAAAAATTATGAGATCATAAAATTGAAGGAAAACACAAATTCAAAAACCATTTTGAAAAAATATCAAATAAATTTTTATTTTCTGCATTGTTGTGATCCCTTTTTAATTTACTTATATGCTATGTTACCCGGGGACGCATTTCCGGCAAAAATTGACCCGTCCCCGTTTCCGGGACGTCCTGGAAACCCGGAAACTTCCGGAAATCTTTCCCTTGGCTGTCCTATAAAATCAATGTTTCAGTTTTGATAATTTGTTTGATTTCCTCTCTCATGTGAACTCTAAAGTTATATTATTTAACACAAACATTATATGTTAAGGTTCTATAATTTATATAAGCATGCATTATTCATGTTTTTATGTGAATATTTAAAATTTCCCTATATATTTAAAAATTTCCCTATTTTTCATATAGCTGTTCCCACTGCTGTCCCCTGCCGTCCCCTGCTCCGAGAAATTTTTTTTTATCTCGGAAACCTGTTTCCCTCTCCTCACGTCCCCCGTCCCGGAAACCTGGGGTAACATAGCTTATATGGAAAGGTATTTTTAAATTTTTATGTCTGTTCATCATCTATATATACTTGGGTTATATAAATCATTTCACATCTTTTTTGTAGTACAAATTAATATTTCCTATGTAACAGGTAGCATCATTACTTTTTGGTACCTTCTTTACAATATTTTAATCTGTGATATTGCTATCAGGATTCAGCTGTGTAGTTTTCTAGTCAAACTTATTGACCCATGTTTCATAAGTAGTGGTAGTGGTTCACAAGAACCCATCTCTCATGAGATTGAATGGAACACTTATCACTTATATACTTATTGTAATGACCCTTGTCAGTTTGTAACCTTGGATCTCTCTAAACTACTTATCATGCTTATAATTCACATAGAATAATTTAGTATTTCAACTTAATTAAATGAAATAACAATTTAAATAAGATTTGTATATCCTCGTATGACTATATCAAGCAATTGATGATCCCATATCCAGCTTATTACCTTGTTGAATTGAATAGGAAGACTTTAGGGATGTGACCAAGGCGCCTAGAGACCATTTCCAATAGGCTCCCTCAAGGTTTCCAGGTCCAAGCCCAAACTATTGGGATGCTGACCCCCACTCTATTTTGGGACAGAAAGCTATTGGCTGGATTTAGGCAAGCACCTCCTTGGAGACATCCTTACATTCCTCCTCTTCAGTCCAGCAGGGTGATAAGTCTGAATATGGACAAATGATATATATATATGTGTGTGTGTGTGTGTGTGTATTACATATGTATCCATTTAATATATTGTAAATGTTTCTGATTAGTTATTATTAACAGATGCCTCAATATATAGAGAGACTATTTCCGATTATCATTATTACATATATAAATATTCTATATACTTGTACATATATATTTCTGATGCATTATAAATATATATATTATATATAAAATAACATGAAGATATAAATATACATAATTATGATCTTATATATATATACTGGCCCTTTCACTGGCTCCTTATTCCTAATAGATATAAAATTCTGTAATTGAGCATTGATTCATAGATAAGTTACAGCATATCAGTATGCTGTCACATAATACTTGCCAGTCCAATGTATGCAAGTCTTGTCACCTTTAATATATATTAGTCTCTGTCATCTATAGCATAACAGACTTCTTTATTTATGATTATTGCAGTTTTGTCTCTTTTAGAGACTTCATTATTTTATTATATATTATTATTTATTTATTTTAAATATTATTTATTTTATAAAATATTTCTTTTGCGATTTAATAAAATTATTTATTATCAAACTCAAGGACGGAGATATCACAATCTTCATTATCAACTAGAATTTTTAAGTCAAATCAATCACAATTTTCGTCATTAGTTGTAAAGTCCATCTGAAACTGGGACAAGGTTTGGTCTAGGGCTAATTTTATTTAAATAATAAAACAAAATCTGGATTTTCCACAAACATTGTAAAAACTAAAAAATAATGAGATCATAAAATTGAAGGAAAACACAAATTCAAAAACCATTTTGAAAAATATCAAATAATTTTTCATTTTCTGCATTATTGTGATCCCTTTTTAATCTACTTATTTGTAAAGGTATTGTTAAATTTTTATGTCTGTTCATCATCTATATATGTTAAATTTAAAATCAGATCTATTATAATGATAACAATTATCAGATCCTATCAAATGAGCTTAACAAACAAATTAATACATCAGCTAATCTAATAGAAAATTCAACTCAAAATGCTAATAAAAGAAGCTGAAACACAAGACACAAGAAGTACCCTGGGAAAGCCTCCCTCTTGGAGGTGAAAAACCCAGCAACAATAAGATGATTGCTCTTTAGAAAATAACAACTCACAGTACAATGAAGATTTGCTGAGGATCCCCGATCCACGAAGCAAATCCTAGTATTAGATGGCTTTACTTGTATGGTTGCTTTCAGAACATAATCGCTGCTTCACAGACGCATCTGAGACATTTACTTTGCACCTGTAGATCTCAGACTGTATAGTCGCTGACAATGAACATAGTATCAACTTCTCTGGAGGTACTAGTGTATATTCTAATACGCTGAGGATGTCACAGTGAGTATTTCGCTGTATTTAAATCACAGATGTTATGTACTCTTGCTGTAGGTGGATATCAATGAGAATGTCACCTAGTATGCTGAGCTAAACATAATATATGTATTAATCACTGATCACAGGTATCTACTATCAGTTTCATTGAGTATGCCATGCCCAGATCGCAGATTGGAATGCATATATATTATTTGCCGACTGTAATATCAACTTCGTTGAAGGGAGATGGAGATATTGCCAAGTATGGATGCTGAGGTTTTGCTGGAAGAAGATCGCAGCATGTTATATATGTCCTTCGTGTATGAATATCGTGCTTCATTTTATATGAGTATCTCATATTATCTTGCCCAGTCGGCTATGCTATTAAGCCATAAGCCACATTAATTTGGTGCCAACATGAAATTCATATAAAGGAGCGAATCGGCTCAGCCCATTATAGATCTAATTTTATAAACTCAATGTATTAAAATACAAAAGGGGCCCGATTTTAATTCTCCAATTAAAATAATACATTATTTAATTTTCCAATTAAATAATTAATCTCACAATAAATTATTTATTTAATTCTTCCCAATTAAATAAATAATTAATCCATCCATAGATAGTTTTATTTAATTCTCCAATTACATATATTATTTAATTCTCCTTAATTAAATAATTAATGTATTTAAATTATTTAATTCTCCCAATTAAATAATTAATTCATTATTTTAATTCTCCTAATTAAAATAATGTGAAGCTAGAATCTGATCTAGCTACTAAACATTAATAATATATACTTGGGTTATATAAATC
The DNA here is from genome assembly GCA_018584345.1 of Thuja plicata. NCBI lineage: Eukaryota > Viridiplantae > Streptophyta > Pinopsida > Cupressales > Cupressaceae > Thuja > Thuja plicata. Next base: position 333,798 of record MU225112.1, on the reverse strand, counting down.
ATTTCACATCTGATTTGTAGTACAATTTAATATTTCCTATGTCACAGGTAGCATTGATACTTTTTGGTACCTTCTTTACAATATCTTAATCAGTGATATTGCTATCAGGATTCAGCTGTGTAGTTTTCTAGTCAAACTTATTGACCCATGTTTCATGAGTAGTGGTTCACTTATTGCATCTAGGTGATGCTCACAAAGGTGAAACACCGAGACTTCCCGGGAGGTCACCCATCCCATTACTACTCTAGCTCGAGTGCGCTTAACTACAAAGTTCTCTCCATGGTTAAGCCCACTCTGCTTTCAACCCCATTCACAAGCATTGATTAAGCCCAATATTTTAATCTCTTATTCAAATTGATCTTCCCTATATAACAGGTAGCATTGGTACCTTCTTTACAATATCTAAATCTTCTATTCAAATTAATCTTATCTATGTGAGACTTAGCGTTGGTACTTATTGGTACCTTCTTAACAATATCTTAAGCCTCTATCTTTTTGTGCTCAAGTGCTTGAGTTGAAACTATTTTAATTTTATACTATGAGTTAGATTCCAAGGCTTTGGTCCTACAAAATTTGCATGTGCATAGAGGGTTTGAGACTGATTAATAGATGGTTGTGTTATTGGTTTTGTGTCTCTTATTTGAAGGTGTGACTAGTTTCTGTTGTAAAGTCAGATTTAGAGTTTTCTTATTCACTGCATGGTTTCGTGCTAATGATTGGTAAAGAAGTGAAGATTTTGTGGTGCAAACCTCACCCCATACTCTTCATTTTGTTCGAGTTATTGCCACTTCAAGAGTCATAACTAAACTTCATTTTTTTGATGTTTTTCTTTTGTTTATGAAAGCTTTGAATCCAGATAAAAGAGTTAGGAATAGAACATGGCTTCTCTCTTAGAGAAGTTTCAGATAATTGGATATCAAATTGCCTCTTTGTATTAAAACTCTTATCAGGGCAAAAATTCTTTTTTTTTTTCAAATTTCTTTCTTCTGTTTTTGTTGCACTATAACCATTCTTGTAAGTCTTCAAGTATGGTTCCTATGTCTAGTGGGGACAACTACAATGTCTAGAAGAATTGAAACTGTGAGTTAAAGACCTATGGGGTTTAATTCCAAGTGATGTGGAGGAAACCTGATGGATGATAAATGGAAGGAGGAAAGCACATAGTGGATATAGCTCTAAAACATGTAGTTCTTAATGTCTCTCTATCGTGGGTCATTTTTAAATTTACATTTCCCTAAGGATACATATGATTGGGCTTGGAGTTTGATTGTCACCCTTAGCTCTCATATGAAAATTTTATGATGGTTTGATCATTTAAATGCCTTTAAATTGATGTTTTAAGAAAAATATAAATTAAAAAAATGTTTAAATAGCTCATCGATTTTGTCAATTATACATATAAATATGAAAAAAATCTAATTTTATATTTTTAATAAAATAATGCAAAAATTGGTCGCCATTGATAGGGAAATTTGGCCTTGTCACCTATTTTGGCTGTGTGTTTGTTTCCCGAAGGCAAGAGTGTTCACCTGGATGGTGCTCTAAAGTAGAATCCTAACGGGAGATAGAATGAGCAAGTTGGGTATTTAGAGGCTTATAGACACATGTTATTCATGCAGGAGGAAGAAAATACAAACCATTTGTTGCACGAGTGTGAATCTACAAACCAATGTTGGAAGAGCATAATGATGATGGCAAAGCTTGCTTCCACTAGGCATCAAGGATTTATTTCAATCACGACCAACTCTATAAAGAAGGCATCTTTGGCAGTATTTGGGTGGTGACTCCATAGTCATTTGGGAAATGTGGAAGGAATGCAACGAAAGGATATTCTAGGATAAAGCCATGACCAAAGAGGAGCTAGTTATTAAAATTGAAACATCTAATAGGTAGGTGGTCAATAATGTGGCGAGAAACCAAAAACTTTGAGAGTTAATTTTCAAATTGGGATGGACAGGTTTGCAAACCATGGCGGTGCTTGAAGGTGCCCCTCATTTATGGGGTTAAGTGGGTTCATCTTGTTGTTCATTTGAGAAATGGGGGATTGTGTTAGGTAAATTTTGATGGGGTTTCTCGAGTTAACCCTCGGGAATGTGGTGCAGGTTGTGTTTTGCTAGACCATCAAGGCAAAATTTTGGCTTAAAAGACTAAATATATAGGATGAGGGACAAACAACAAAGCTGAATTTTAGGCGGCCCTACTTGGTTTGCAATGTGCTTAGGAAGACAATCTAAGTAAGAGACACTTAGGGATACTCCCTCAACTTTTATTCGATTAGATAGGGACAAACCCCATATTGGAGATTGGAAAAGTGACTCGCGAATTTTGAAGGTAACGAATGAATTTAGGGAGTTTAGGATAAGCCACGTGTATAGGGAAGCAAATGGGGTGAGAAATGAATTGGAGCTCAGAGGTGGGTGTTGTGGGGAGTCAGTACAACAAATGATTACAAAGATAGGTAGGGAGATATATTCGTATTGGGAGGCAGATGGAGGGTGAAAGGACATCATGGGAAAAGATGCCAAGCCTAAGATTTGGCAGAAGATTAATTATGAAGGATTGGAGGTGTTGGGATTTTCAAGATGGAAGTTTTTGATTGCTATTTGAGAGCTCAAACTATTGCCACATTTCATAAATTTTTTTTGGAGAAAAGAGCATCATGGATACATTAGCCAGGCCTCTTAACAAGAAGAGGCAAATGGTGTTCCTAGGTGATGTGACAGAGAAGAGGATGCATTGTTGTTAAAACAAGCCACGAATTGGTAATTCGTGTAGTTAAGATGGTGTCAGGGGAGGATATTTTCAAAACTAATTTGTGTAGTTAAGATGGTTTGGGGAGATGATATCTTCAAAATCGATCATAGATACAAAGTAAATTCAGACATTTCAGCGATGTTCTTGGCCTCTGTATTTCATACAGGTGAGTCGAAGGAAATGGCAGGGGCTTTGTGTGAGATATTGACGTGGAAGTTCTTGATAAAAAAGTAGTAATGCAAATAATTTAGTTATTACTTTAAAATATAGTATTATATATAATAGAAACAATAAAAAATATAATAATCTAATATAATTATAAACCTTCAACATATAATTTGCTTATATTTAAACTCAATTATAACTTTCCCAAAGAAAGGAATTACTTTACTTTATTGTTTTAAATTGAGATACAATTTTTTTGATTGGTAAATTTAGGATATTTTTATTAATCAAAATCATAAAGCATTACATTTGAGTTTAAATTACTGAAATTATTCTTGCAAACTGAATTGTGAAACCTTTGCCACCCACCTCGACGCATACATTCCAAACTGCACATAGTAGCCCCTACAAAAAAACATCTACAAAAACTGACACCACAAATGCCCACCCAACCTCCTCAAACCATCCCCTCCCATAGAAAAGGCCACAAACTTAGAGGTAAAATGGGTTACGCCCAAGTCAAATCATCACCTGCGTCCACCCAATTGTAAACAAGGCACATAAACAAAAAACAACATAAAGAGACCTCACCAGCTACGGTTTCCTCGGCTTCCCCGTGGGTCCATTGTAGTAGTAGTTCTTGGCCCATACTTGACCTTGCTGCTTGCCTTCTCCTTTTCCATCAGCCCAATTTCACGTTCCAACTGTTGAGCCTGCAGGAAATCTTTCAGGGAGTCCCACCCAATTTGGGCCGCTGCATGATGTTCCTCACGGTTACTAAAACTGCTCCACACCAAGAATGGTTGCATTGGTGGTTCAACAGTGCCAGAATGCTGCCAATCTCCACGGTGAGCACGAAGGCCCATTCTCGACTTTGCCATTGCTAAAAAGATGGTCATGCCACCACACCATTCTGGGCACACACTCCATTACCTTCATCGTCTCCTCCTTAGATCCCAACTCCAAGGCCCAAGCCATAAAGGCCAAGGAATTAAGCATTTAATAAAGAAAAACAAATGATATCTAAGGTTAAGAACTATTCTTGACTTTGTGCTCTTCCATATCTTATATAATTGATTCCGATTTACATCATTTGCTTGAGGTCCATTTAAAGATACCCTCATTAATGCATACAATGTAAGTTTCTAAATTCATATCAAAATTAGCAATTGCAACTTGGTGTGCAATTGGTATGCCAAATTGGTGTGGAAGGTCAATTGGAGAAAATGTTGTTCTATTTTTTTTGCATACATTTGTGAAATACACGAGGTCAATTGGCAGACCATTATCAACTATGGATCCAAACAAGACTATCGATTGGTAGGTCTCAATGGAGAAGTGATAGTTTCAAATGAACTATGAATCCACTTGTATGGATCCAAACAAGACTAAAACAAAACTGCCAAAAAGGTGTGGAAGGTCAATTGGAGAAAATGCTGGTCTATTTTTTTGCATACATTTGTGAAATACATGAGGTCAATTGGGAGGCCATTATCAACTATGTATCCACTTGTATGGATCCAAACAAGACTATCAATTGGTAGGTCTCAATGGCGAAGTGATAGTTTCAAATCAACTATGAATCCACTTGTATGGATCCAAACAAGACTAAAACAAAACCTTTGAATTAGGAAGATAATTAGGCTTCATTACCAATAGGGTCATGCTATGCTTGCAATAGGGAGAGATAGAGAGAGGGAGAGATAGAGATAGAAAAATGGAGAGGTAGAGAGAGATAAGGAGATAGAGATAGATACAAAGAAAGAGAGGAGAGAGGAATAGATAGAGGTGGAATATATATATATATATATATATATAGAGAGAGAGAGAGAGAGAGAGAGAGAGAGAGAGAGTATGTGTTGCATGGTGTTGTCATTGATGTTAATAAAATAGAAATCTATAGGATCAATTAATAATGAGATACAGACAAGTAAATTGGAGAGGTTGATAGATGTTGTGGGATGACACATTTGATGAGATGATTTGACATTTGAATAAGACAGTTTGACATATAATTAGCATGATTGAATATTGTCTAGAAGTTCATCAGATGTATCCATTGCGGAATTATCAGTCTGGATGATTGGTGAGTATATGGTAACGCCTTGTTACATATGCTTTAGGCTTTGGTTTTGAGATGCAGTTGCATTTGTTGATTGCCTTATGTTCAAGGAGGCAATTGGTTGATATTTGTTCAGATTCATACTTGTCTGTTTGAGGAAATCTGTCAAAGGCTTTAACAATGCATTTTTGTGATTGGGAGTTAGTATTTTGGCCGCATCTTTCTGCATTGCATGTGGGTATGCAGTTTTGGTGTTAGGATTGATTATGTATAAGGTGTCTCTTTCTTGATTTTCAAGACATACACATTTGTGCATCAAGAGTCATATATGTTTGTTCTCTGGATTATAGTCTGACTGTAATGTGTCTTAGTTGACTCACTAGAATGCTCTGCATTCCTCCACAGTGATTGAAATGCTTGTACGGATTTGGGATCATGTTTAGGAAAGTATAAGTATTCAGTGATATGAGTTTCGAGAATGTTGGTGCTATGCAGTGCTGTATCTTATATGTTGAAGTGTCGCATGTTATCCTAGTTGCCCTGTTTCTATTTGTTCATTGATTTTATTCATTTGCACCAACATTTAATGAGTGATTTCTTCAAAAAGTTGATTGTAGAGAGCTTGTTGATGGTTTGCAATGCCTTCATTTTGGTCTGCATGACGTGTTTGGTTTCTTCTCGGTGGTGTAAAGGCAAACTTAAAACAATTTTGATAGTTTTGTTGATACTGGAGCCAACAATATAAGTTCATTTGTGGTTGATCTTGACCTATTTAATTTGGTTGGAAGATGTGTTGAGATGTTTATGGGGTATAGTTATGCTCTGAGTTGATCCACAACTCATAATATATCTTGATGCATATATTGAGGGCCGATTGATAAGGTGTTATATAATTGAGCTGATCAAATTAAGGTTGTTGAGATGTTGCAGATGATTCCTTGGATACATACATACATACATACATACACATACTCTCTCTCTCTCTCTCTCTCTATATATATATATATATATGGGTATCAGATTGGTCAGTTGAGGATGAAATGTGCAAAGTCAGTTTGAAAGAATAATTGTGCTACAAAGGAACTGCAACATTAGCATATGACAAATGCTTCTTCTAAAACAGTTCATGTTTCTCTTCTTATTGTAATCCTATTGTATCCTTCTTTGAGATAGCATACCTCCTCAACATGTTCTTATATCATTGTATCTTGCTTAGCAAGCCCTTTCTGGAATAGTAAGCTTTCTTAGGCAATGAGCCTTAAAACAAAATATTGTAACACTTGTTTTATATAGTGTGAGTTAACTCTCACCGTGGTTTTTCCCTCATTGTGATTTCCACATAAAAATCTTGGTGTTTATGTGTTGATTATTGCAGTGCATGCTTTTCTGTCAAGTTCTTCATTTAGTTATGGTTTCATGCTTAATCTTCAAATGAAATTGTTTAAGTTATTTTACATGCTGGTTCGCCTCCCCCTCTCAGCATTTCGGTGTGTTCAATGAGAGAGAGAGAGAGATCAAATCATTTTATGATTTGCAAGATTAAATTGTGTTGTCTTGATCGCTTGTACAACTATAAAGGTACTCAATGAAGGGGCCAATCTAGGAGAACAATTAAACAAGTCACAACAATCCATTATCACAAGTTAATTTTTCTATTTTATAAATCACTTTTACATGTCAAAACATTATTTGTAATAGACAAGAACAATCTCTCAATTAACAATTAAAACTCTACATTCCATCAGACTTATTCTTCAACTTTAAACCTAATAGTTCATGGAGAATAAAATATATTGTATTTACAAACATTTAACTTATTTAACAAGTAATTAAAAAAGTCTCTCCATATTAATTACAAAATTTATTGAAGAGAACAAGATATCTCACAAGTTTATCGTAAATAATTAAGACGATAATTAAAATAACATCAACATAAACTATGAGAGATATGTCTAATTCAACACTCATGGTGCACCTTTGACCGTATTTATATTAATCAATAAAAAATAAATAATTTTTTTTTTTGTATTCTAATTTTTATTTAAGTAATAAACACAATCAAAGGTGCATCCCAGGTGCTGCATAGACAATGATAACTATGAGTGCCAATAGAATAGAGAGACTTCTATTTGACAATAGAAGCATATACTTTCAAAATAATAGACCATTTTGGTCTTGGTAAGATGACAACTGATTTGCAAAGATGTGTATATTGATCGATATCAAAGTAGCCGGAAATTCCTCTGTCCCTCCTCGGGCACACGTATCCCTGTATCCAATTTGGATACGTATCTGATACAGCTTGGATACATGTCAGATATTGTACCCATGTGTGGCCAAAATACTTGATTTTCCAACCATGCTGAATACTATGTGATTTGATTTTTTAAAAATTTGTCGTAAATCTTCCCAATTTAATTTAGAAAAACTTCATTAATGCAAATTTTTTTGTTATAAACAAAACCTACACCAAATGAGAAAGACAAATGAATTGTTCTTCTATTTCAGTGACCCATTTTTTTGGGTTATCTTCCAATGCAACTCTACCAGTTTTGCATATTGTTAAGTGTTAAATTAACTTATAATTATTTATGTAGCGTTTATGTGTCTATATTGCTTTTGAAGTAATGAAAATCTCCTTTACTAACTCAGAAAATTGTATTAAATATATGTGTATGTGTTTTGTATTAATGTCGTATCCAGCTGTATCCATATTGGGGGTCTTAAAAAATGTCTGTTTCCGTATCTGATACTGTATCCGTATTTGTATCCATATTCGTGTCCATGCAACTTTGGTTGATATACAATAATAAATTTCTTTAATGGATGTAAATAAAAAATTTCTTTAGTGGATGTAAATTATGTTGTAGATGCGAGTCTAATATTAGAATAGAAGGATTTTACTGCTGGAAGGCTGTCACTGCTCTCGGCATTATAGGCCAACTCTGTGAACAACATCATGTTCTCTTAAAAGGTGAATATCTATAAAGGAAACTACTTTCTTTTGTACAATGATAGCATCAAAATATTGAACAAGGTGCCTGAAAATCTCACCTGGATATTTGAGAGGACATGCTTATTGAACTATCTGGACATGCTTAAGCATTAAGGGCGAGATTTTAAATGACATGTAGCTTCATCAACCATTTGTTGTTTTGCTTGACAAGCCTTATTTAAACTGCCTTTTTTGTGTATGCATTTTTGTTGAACATGTTGAACAACTCCTACACGTTGCTGCACATGAATCCGTGCTAGCAATGTTCTGTCTTATAACGTTCTAACTAACATTTCTATTTTTAGACTTCACACTATTTTTCTTCTTCTTTACGCAAGCCTTATTTTTAGAAGGCTCATGAAGGCTGCTGTATTAATCTAGAAGCTGCCAGCATCTTTTTTCTTCCTTACAAAACTGTTGTTTTGGTCAGACTACTGAGCAATATTTCTCCTATGTTTATTTGATTGGATATATAATAATATATATCATAATATAGTGCAAGTCTAATGCATTTTTCTCAGTTTGCTTCTCCACATCTGGTACGCTTGTGTTTAAGAAACAAATGTCTTTCTGAGCAGCGTCAGTATAAAGTTTAAACTTTAAAGTAGTAACTCGGTGAGAGCAAAGTAATTTCTGTACTACTTCATGTCCAAACAATTTTATAAATCAAATAGTTTTGATTGCTACAGCAATTGCAGTGCTTTTTTTTAACCTGGCGTCAACAGTTAAATGGTTTAAAATCTCCTGGTTTAAAGACATATTTCTGGATTCTGGATTCTGTTTTAAAATTACATTTGCAAAGCATATGGATTTGTGCTTGTATGTATATAAATCACACAAATCTAGAAATAAAATGTACTAGCATCTCCAATTCTAATAAACGATTATAAAATCTAATAACCGATTATCAAACTCTGAAGCAAAAGATTTTATAGGAGGGACTTGGTACTCTCCTACCGTATGATATTGGAGAGAGATTACGCAAAATTAGTTGTGACAATGTTAAAGATTTTTTTTGGCAGAGTATCACTAATAAATGACTTGAATTTTACAAGTCATGTCAGTGTGGGTATTTGTAATCTCAGACTGTTAAACAAAATACAACTCAAATTGCTGACATCCACAGCCAAGGAATTCATGCCATCCTTTGCATTTATGAGCGCACTCTCAAGTATATACTGTATCAGGGTAGACATTTCTAGTGCTCTCAGGGATTTGAAGGAATCCACCCTTTTGGAAGAGAGGAGCTCCTGGATGAAGCTTCTGCACAGGAATTTCTAGTTGGGGGCAGACTGAGCAGATGCAATTTTGTAGGGGCTCAGAATGTAATTATGTTCTTCAATCACAAGTACAAATATGCTGTCACGGGTCTTGAGGACTTGTTGAGCCATCGTTGAGGATGATAATACAATGGCTGCTTTAGAACCCAAGTGCAGAGTCATGATTGGCCCATATTTGTGGGCAAGAGTGGCAAGAGATCTGTGAGGAAGAGAGGATACTAAATGAAGGTTTCTAATTATGGGTAAGGGTATGGGCCTTGGCGCCATTTTTGTCATTTTCCTCATATTTTTGAGTCTATCAATGGATGACAACATTGATAGAAGAAAAAAGTAATTGGAAGGAAATAAGGAAGTGACGCTTTCAAAGCACAGAAATTACGAAGGGTTGTCCTCTTTCAAAGGGTGCTTATTGTGAATGGATGCAACTCTTTCAAAGGGTGGAAATTATGAAGGGTTGCACTCTTTCAAAGGGTGCTAATTGTGGAAGGATGTGACTCTTTCAAAAGGTAGAAATTATGAAAGGTTAGACACTCTCAAAGGGTGCTAATTGTGAAAGGTTGTGACAGTAGAAGTTTTGTACTTGTTCAAAGTATGCTAATTGTGAAAGGTTGTGACTCTTTCAAAGGGCAGACACTATGAAGGATTGTACTATTTTGAAGGGTGGTTATTGTGAAAGGTTGTGACTCTTGCCAAATGGCAAACATGATGAAGATGTGTGACTTGTCCTCACATTGGAAGATATAAAGGGTAGGAGGTTTCATTTGAGAAAGACATCCAAGGGAGATCAATTTGGAAAATAACTTTTTATTCTCAAAATATAGCAATGGATGGTGGTGACTCCTTTCTTATGAAAGGTGGTGACCATTTCACCAATAAAGTATAAAGCAGAAATTATTCCAAGCATTCAAGGATCACTTATCAATCATCACTCATGAATCCACATAAGCATTCATTCAATCATCATTCACCAATATATCAAACGAGCATTAATTACATCGTCACTTATCAATCATCCAATCAACAATCACTTAATCATCACTCACCAGTACCTCAAATCATACAATCAAAGGAATTCATTCATTCAATCAATCATTCACACAAATATCGATCATTCACAACAATCTATCAATCAAGTGAAAGGGAATAATCAAGTTTAATTGGAGAAGAATTCAGAAATGAATCTGACTTAGACAATATTAAAAGGGAAGTGATTGGTATGCAAGTAAAATGGTATTAATCTCAACATAAATCTGATAGGAAGATGCAGCAGTACTGGTCTTCCCTCATCAAGTATGCCTTCCCAAGAGGGTTGGACTGGAGGCCCTGCCATACTTGTGGGCTAAGGAGCTGAATGACTTGGAGGCTCATTCTGTGTCCTTGGGCTCGTTAGAGGAAGACAGCCTACTGGCGTCCTATCAAGGAATATAGGATAAGTAATTAATTACCTGATTTCCATCAAGCAATCATGTTCGGAATCAATGTGAACTGTTATATAGGATGATGCAGCAGTAACGGCCTTCCCTCATCAAGCATGTCACCCAGAGATGGATGAACTGAAGGTCCTGCCATACTTGTGGGCCAAAGGGGTTGAATACTTGGAGGCTCATTCTGTGCCCTTGGGCTTGGTTGAGAAAGACAATCTCTTGGTGTCCTATCAAGCTTTCCCATCAGATTCCTGATATGGTTGCCTATAGGAATAAGCTATGAAATAGATATGAATGATTTTAGGATACTTTGATTTTAATAAATTTTATTTCAAATACGATTTTAGATTCTTCATATTAACGCCTTGACATATTGTTTAAAAGAGCTAAACTAGGATTTTCTCTAAATTGGCATTACAATTTTGTAATTTTACTATAGATTCTATTTGTAAATGAATTGCATTTGTTGGAATTGTTATTTTTGGGCAAAATCAGGTATATCCCAAAAGGGGACATTACGATTCACCACTTATTTCGTTCATATCATTACCTTCTCAAAGCCTTTGGTCCCTTGTATTATTTATAACTTCTTGTAACACTAGCCTTCTCCACTTTTCTCAGGTGTTATTTCTGCAGAGATTTTACATTACATTTGGTTCCATATCTCACTCTTACTCCACTCTATTGTATGAGGTGCTCCAACTGATCCTTGAGCAAACAACCTAAGCAAGGAAATATTATTTTTAAGGTCAACAAACATAAACTTGATAAACAACATGCAATACCATTGGGATATCAAAGGGGTGAGAAATCACTTGATCCCCTATTCTTAGACTTACCTTGCCTACCTACTTTTTTCTTTGCTCGGTAAATGTCTTTTATTAATAATAATATGAAGTAATGTGAAATTACAAAATAAAGATAGTCACAATAAACCCTTGCCCCATTGATAATTGCCTTCCCTGTATATCCCATTATAGTCATTATAGCACAAAATCTGCTGTCCCTACACCTATACATTTACATTTCACTACCATGGTATTTCATCCTGATTCTGTATCAAAATTCGCCTACAATTCCTATCCCTATACGACAGTGCATATATCTACTATTGCATTACATACATTGGATATAAATACACCAAAAACAAGGCATCCCCTTACAAATCAAAATTGCAGACCAGGGCATCCATTGACATACCAAAAAGCGTGTCTGTATCAAAACACAAATTTACCACAATTCCTTATAAACTCGAAGAAAAATTTGAAAGAGAGGCCAAACCATCATTGGCTTCCAACTTGCCTTGCCTCTTATGCTTGTCCTCTTCCTAGTCTAGCATTACCTCCCCTTCAGTTGCGACTGCTTCCCACATCGTTTTTGATGCCTCTACCCTTTCCACGACCTTGGCCTCAAGCTCTTCTAGCACCTCCGTTTACACCATCTCCATTCACATCAACCACCTGGGCCACTGCAATGTTCATGCCTTCATCCCTCCAATACTTAGGCAATTTGAATTTGAGATTGGCCTTGTCAAACTTCTCCTTGCTCAGTTCGGACTGAATGACCAATTCCCAATCTATGGTGTAATCCCGCAACACTTGCCACATTCGTCTCCCTTCTGCCCTTCTCCCTTCTCTGTTTTCTCCCGCTTTCCACAAGAGACAAAGGTGAATGTGGCTAGGGTTACTTGGTACATGCTCCCAGTCACCTATGTCGTGATGAAACCCCTCCCTGGTTCAACATATCAAAGGAGTTCATCCAAATCCACTCTCCACTCCGGTTTCACGCATCTTTTTACCATTCTTCTAGCTTCCTCCACCTCGCCAACCTCCATCCCCCATGCACAAAAGAGTGGAGAGATATCTGTATTTGTGCGGTATATGTACTTTGTGAGTAGGTATTCTATACCCAACAAACCTCTTACCATAACTGGGAAGAATGGGTTGTTTGTTGTAAACACAATCTTCAATCTCTCATCGGAAATTCTTCCTCAAAACGACATTGTTTCGTTGCCTTGAAGCTGAAATTGGCTTTCATTTGTGTTGGTAGCTTCTTGACTCTCGACCACCTCCACAATCGCAAATGTAAATTTGCCATTCAATACTCCTCTTTTGTAATGCCAGTCCGTTGGCAGTGTGTATCATCAATGCTTATGCTTCGCATAATTTCAAATCTCCTACAATCTACCCTGCATTAATGCACTTACCTCAATTTGCCATCACCCGCTGCCACCTCAAGGTAATTCAAAGGTGGTTGCCAACTTGTTTGATACATTCACTGCCAACTTGGATAAAGAATCCACAAGGGTATTGCCTTCTTTGTGTACATGTAAAATTTTGAAATTGCAAAAAGTTATCAACCTATTCCTTATGATCGTAATGATTTTATCTGTTTTCCACATATGGGATTGTCCATTCGCAATGACATTCACAATAATTGTGAATCACCTTAGAGATGCAATTGATCCACTTTGAGTCAATTAGCCATCTCCACTGCCAGTAGTGCCGCTTTTTCCTCCATCTCATTGTTGGTCCCACTAACAAGTCTTTTAGACTCGACTGCCAATATGTTGCCTGTAGCATCTCTAACTACACACACAACCCCTAATGGGCCAGGATTTCCTTGGGACGCTCCATCGAAGTTGACCTTGATTCAACCAACTTCAGGTGTCTCCCATTTCACTCTGTCCCTTGGGTTACTGATAGGATTAACCCTAGGAAGCCCATTAACGAGCCTTGCTTCCCTACTTTTAGTTGTCATGGTTATTACAAAATTTTTGTTTATAGGATGGTTGTCTCAATTTTGTCATTATCCTCATATATTGATAAAAATTGAAATAGTTGCCTTGGTTTCCGTTTTATCATCAGCCTTCTATAATGTATAGATATATTTCTTCAATTTTTAAGATAGTGACACATTATGAACGTTGCATTATTTTTGATTTTTGTGATGACTGAAATTTAAAATTGGAAGAGGTCTATGTAAAATTTGAAATCTTGCTAATGTAGGATCCTGAATATGTGTTAGCACCCTATACAAAATGAACAGTCAGCTGGAAAAGTTATTTGAAGTTTCTACAAATAGCCAAGAAGCCAAGTTTAATGCTATATACTTCATTAAACTTTAAACCAAAGTTACCAGACTCAGACTCAGCTCGTGACTTGTGACTCAACAAAAAGACTTGGCAAAGTGAAAAAACCAAGAAATTTAGAGATTTTTAAGGATTTAAAACTTGTTTCATGCACCCTATATTGAATAAAGCTTAAAGACACAATAACATCATCAAATAGAAGCTAATTTGATCATATACATAAATATACACCGATCACATAAGTACAAACGCAAATTGTAGCTGAAGGAAATAGCAAACATAGATATATAAATATTGTCAAATGTATATAAAACTCATGGAATATGAAATCCATGACAGAATGATCAAATGTATTATGTTCCAAACATATATGAAAACAAAAACAAGTCTATGGCTTAGGCTCAGCCTTAGGCTCAGAGTAGCCTCCATCCCTCCTACAAAGCCATCTAAGGTAGGTCCTGGATGACTAAACAACCATAGTTTGTGCCTGTGAGCCGCCACTCCCACTTTGACCAACATCAACTGTGCCTGATCGTGCTCTATCCTCCTCCTTTGCCATGACCACAACCTTAGCCTCTCTGTTTGCCTGGTTAATCCACTCAAGTTCCTCATTTGTAAAGATAGGATTGGTAGACTCAGTGACCCACTCGAATTTTGGATCAACCTCCTCTAGCGTGATCGGGCTGGACTCACTATCCAAAATCTATCTAGTTCTAAGATGAAGGTTGTAATGAACAAATACAAGATCATTCAACCTCTCCACAGACAACCTATTGTGCCTTTTAGAGTGAATGTGCTTGAACATGCTCCAATTACGCTCACAACCCGAAGTGCTAAATGGCTGGCTCAATATTTGGATGACAATTTTCTGAAGGTTTGGGGTTGTAGGCCCAAACATTTGCCACCATCTGTCTGAAATAAGAAAAGAAAAGAAAATCAGTCCCATTTCCAACTTTAAGACTAAATTATAAAATCAAATTATGCACTTAACACGTTAACATATATTTTTACTTGGGTGCAATTCTGTGCGAGTGTCTTTGTACTTAGACTACCAAACAACTCCCATAATGCATCTATCTCATGCAGTACTACGGAGGTGTCACCATCTGTGATCCGCTGTACCATTGAATAGAACCCACCAAGAACTTCCTCATCTGCCTTGAAATCATGGCGGAAATGGTATGCCGGATTGAGGTAATAAGCGGTTGCGTGGATGGGCTTGTGAAGCTGGAGGTGCCATCTCTTATCAATTATCGCCCAAATGGGACGATACTTATGTTCATCTCCTCCATATATGGATCTAATGGCCTTCTTGGCCCTATCCATGGCCTCATATATGTAGCCCACAGAGGGCTTCTCCCCATCAACTCCTCGTAGGAGAACTACTAGGGGCCCCTTTGGAGAACTAACAGTTAAGTCTGCATGAAAATAAGCAAATTTTAGATTCTAAAACATAATGTAGATTCTAGATTTTATAAAAATTTACCACCTCCCTGATAAAAAATGTAATCTCCTACATCCATTCTTGCAGTGGTCGTAGCATAGGATGAGGAAGTCCACTCCTCACCAACAAACATGCGCCTTAAAGCTGCCTTTGATTGTAGCAAGGATTTTAATGTAATAAAATTTGAGGCGAATCTTGTGATACCAGGATGAGGCAACTCCTTCTGCCCTGTATATTGCCTCATTATGCTAAGGAACAATGCATGATTGTAGATAAATTTGCATATGTTTTTTGTCTTATCAACGCATGCTTTGACCCATTCAATCTTGTCAATATCCTCCAATAGGAGGTCAAGGCAATGTGCTGCACATGGAGACCAAATTTTTTTCTGGTGCATCTCCATCAAAAGTTTACCTGCAAGCCGCACATAGAGACCAAAACATTTTTTGGTGCATCTCCATCAAAAGTTTACATGCAACAACATAACTTGTTACATTGTGTGTCACCACTTGAACCACTTTTTCTTCTCCCACTTTGCGTATGACTTCCTCAATAGCCTCACATAGGCATGTGACATTTTTCAGATGTGAGGAAGCATCAATGGACTTCAAAAACATGGTGGATTTTGAAAATAAAGCGAAATAATGATCAATGATCAATCAATAAATCATAAATTACAAAATTCAAATTTTAAATACTAATCACTAAATTAAAATTCAAATTATTAAATGCATTTAGGGAAGTAGAATGATCAATCACCTCTGCAGGAAACAAGAAAATTTAGGACTGTCCTATTCCTATTGGTCCAACCATTTGTCATGATGGTGCAACCCTTTTTGCTCCAATGCACTTGCTGGTCTGCCAACTCAATTTTATATCCTCAATCATTTCTAACAAGAGGGGGCCACTTAACTCAGCATCAGTAGGGGCTTTAAACCCCGCCCCACAAATGGTTACGACATCTATCATGCCTTGCCAATAAGGGGACCTGCCACAAATAGATTAAATACGTTATGTGACGTGTAATAAAATTATAACAATTCATTATGATTGGACAAAACAAAGTTCAAAGTCAAACTGTAAATTTTGAAATTTAAATTTAAAACAATCAAATAAAAAAAAATTATCTGGTTGCAACAAATGGAATGTTGCAAAAGTACCAAAACTTGCAAATTGACATTTTTGCGGCATCATGGACCTCCTTGTTCCAAGGCATGCTCTCAAGCGAGGGCTGTGAACTAGGAGTAGTGCGTGGCAGAAAATAATTGTCCAACCTGGATTTCCAAACTCTAGGAGCAAAGCTAATAGTGCTACTAGAAGGAGCAGAAGCATAAACACTAGCATTAGCAGAAGCACTAGTATGAAATAGAGGCATGGAAGAACTCTCTCCAACACAATATATGGATGCAAATGTTGATGAACGAGAACCATTACTGTAATTCCTCCTTTTACCTCTTCTTTGTTTCCTTTAATTGTTTAAATGTTTCTAGTTGCACATAACATGCGCAAACATCCTTGAGAGGTGCTAATGTACATGGCTCAGTATCATGGCCACATATCCCGGACAATATGGTATTTAAATCAACAATCCCTACATTTGTGCATTGTGTTTTATTCTTGAATCTTGATTATTTTCCTTTCAAATTGAAAGTCAAATTTCAAAGTTCAAAGAAAGAATTTAGAAAAATCAGCAAACCCTACATTTTTTTTAGAAAAATTTGTAAATACATATTTAGAATCTTTTCTTAAAAAAATATAAGGTTTGCTATTGTTCTACTTCTCTCATCGAAGTATGAAATTTGGATTTGAATGGAAAACACTCAACTTCAAGAATTGGAAAGTATCTATAAAAATACAAAAAAACCAAAAAATTCCATGAAATTTAACACTTACCTCTTTGAAATGAGATGAGAACTCTTTGCAACTGTTGCTATGGACTCTTTGATGCTCTAAATGCAAGTAATACACTTTCCCAATGTGATTTCCTCCCTGCTGGTTGCACAACTATGGGCTTTTATTTTTCTTCCTATCTCACACTTTTCCTCTTTTCTTCTCAACACAATAAAATGAAATGCTTTTTTAGGGCTGCAAGGATGAAATAGAACAAAAAAAAGAAAAAAAAATCTTAACTTTTTTATTGGCAAACTTTACATGTCTGCCGGCCAAGTCCTGTCATTGAGACTCGGCGAGTCACAGGTTGACTCAGCGAGTCACATGCCTGACTTGGCTGACTCCGAGTCAGAGTTCCTGTCACTCGTCAGGGGTGACTCAAACTGCGACTTGCCCAGACTCGGCGAGTCATGGCGAGTCTGGGAACTCTGCTTAAAACTCCTCAAGGATGATGAGTAACCATTTGGAATGTTCTTCAGTCTATTGAAATGTATCCCATAGTTTTGGGCTCCTTTCAAAGAGTCTTTGAAAGGAAACAAAAGAGCTCAGCAAATATAATATCTACTTTACATAAATCTTCAGTTATTGCTGGAAAGAAGCAAATATTCCACTGAATCAGAATTGCTGCTTATTTTATTTGCAAAGCCCTCTTATACATAATAAGTTATTGTATAGTTTTACAAGTTGAGATTTATATTCTGAAGCAACTTTTATTTCATTGTTAATAATATATTTATTGTAACTAATTAGCTTGTCAATCTTGACTTTCATCACAGGAATAAAAATGCTTTCTAATTGCTTTTTTTTTGTGTAGTATGCATTGTTTGTTGTGAATGTTACAAAACATTTCTTCAATTTCTTTATATTATAATGGACATGCAGGTACAGAAGTAATGTCAAAGAGGTCACACAGTGATCAAGATCCTTCACCAGTATTTAGTTGTTCATTCTCAAGTAGAAAGCGTTCTCGGGAAGATAATGCTGGGAAAGAAAATAACGGAGGCATTTCGTTTGATTTAAATATGCCACCTGAAACCATGGATATGAAAGATACTGCTTTGGGGGCACAGGATGATTAGAAGTGTGTTGTGGTTAGTGCTGATGTGCTTCATCTTATTTATTTTTATTATTCCAATTAGACATTAAAAATTTAATTTCATTTAAGTGTTTTGAATGGTGTTAATCTGGTAAATGATGTCTTCAAATTCTAGAGATAATTTGCATGATTGGCATAAAAATGGGGGTGGGACTGAATTCTTTCAAGATGTATTTAATAAGTTTTGATACATGAAGTGAAATTATTTTTAATACTCTATGCAGGTTTTAGGTGTACAATTTGGACTGATTTGGTGTAGACCGCTTCTTTGTGCAGGTTTCATATGTACAGTTTTGACTAACGTGGTCATCAAAGTTAGCTTCTGAAGTTTTCTTGGCATGGAGATGTTAAATGCTATAACCATTTATAAGGTCACCTCATACATGCACGATAAGCGAAAATGGCTGGAATTGCTTATTTTGATCAACGAAGAATCCCATGCTTTATTTTACTGTGGTTTACTTTCTTAGTCTCCATTAGAGGGCTGAGTATAAAATTTAAAATCTATATTGCTAAGGTGCACTTGCGAAAACCTCAGGACATGAAGCTTGTGTGCAGCAATTGTTGATGGCGATATCTATTGGCGTTTCGCCTCGCTTAATGATTGGATTCGGGAAATCTGCCAAAGATGTAGATTTTTCTTGAATAGGATCTCCTTTGATATGTAAAATGACATGCATTTTAAATGCAAATATGGTCTTCAAATTTAATAAAGTTCAACCTTTTGATGCTTCTGCTGGGGCTTATTGGCAAATTGACATATGCATTGTTATGTACTCTGGTTTTAGACATTTCTGGTCTGTCTTCAGTAAGAGTTCGATATATAACCTTGTATGACATAAGTGTTTGGCAGGTCTTTAAGGTATTCAAAAAGAGAGTGACACCTTATCTGATCTCAGCAGTTAAATCTTGGGTTTTGTCTCCGACTTTGTTTTTGTGATTATGTCAAGAATTAAGAGTTCTTGAACATAATGCCCTGTTAAAAAATCTAAATGAAGATTTTCTGAAGCCTCTGGAGCTTTTAAAGGGCCTTATCTTTACCTCTTGTTTTGTGCTCAAAGCAATGCCATGGTGGACCAGATTAATGATGATTTGGGTGTATTTTAAAATTTGCGGATTAGTGACTTTGGATTGTCTTCATAGACTATGCCCAACAGCATTATTGTTGTTTTGTGCACAAGCAATGCGACGTTGGATCAGAATAATGATGATTTTGGTTTATTTTAAATTTTAAGGATTAGTGACTTTGGATTGTCTTCATAGACTATGCCCATCAACTTTTTTCAGAAGTATGTTTCAAGAATGTCTTTGCATGCATTTTGTTTAGTCAGGCAGAGCAATATAATACTTACAGCTCAGAAGAAAGTTTTCTTATTTAAGAGAGTTTATTTGCAGCTTTACATTAACTATAATGTATCACTGGAATTTTCGATACATAATTGTCAGAACTTGGCTTTTTATCCTCAGAAATAAGAAGGTAAGACGAGTCAAGGGATTTCCAATTTCCATTCATGAACTATTGATTTATAGGAGTTGTCTCAATGGAGTGCATTACACAAAATAGTTATTGCAGTGGCATTCTCTGTCATAAAAAATGTTGTGAAAAAGGGATGGACTAATTTTTTTCGTCAGACGGGGGGAGGGATAGGGCGGATGCTTTTGGGTTTCTGCACTAAGCACTAGACTTAGATGTCTAAATAGATGTAGCATGATATATTAAAAGCATTTTGTGTGGGTGGGTTTTTCTAAATAGATGGCATTATTTGGGGCTATCTTGGTATGAAGAAATGCCAGGCTGTCAGCAAGGAAATCATTTTAACAAGACAACAAAGAAACAAAAAATGGAGCTGATTCGGAAAAGAGCTGAAGGTGATAAGAACTACAAAACCATCATCACCAATCATTTACGTTTCCAGAGGGCAAATTCCCTGCATATACTGTAGAATTTAAGGCGTGGACGCTCATGAACTGCTACTAGGTCCAAGTGGGGTATGATGCATTTGGCAGAGATTCTATTTATCACCTCCTCTTAAAGGAAGGGTTTAATACAGTAGAAATGGATGCAGAATCTGAGGTCATTTCGTTCTATATTCTGGCTTTTAGCTTTTTATTAACTTCTCCCTGGCCACTTATTTTTCTTTGCACGCTTTCCTGAACAAGGTTTTGTTATAATGCCTGAATCATATTTTGAATCTGGTTTTCAATTAGTTGCAGCAGCAACTCACCATGGAAGGTGATATCTCAAAATCAAAATCAGCGAGAATTAGAGCTTGGCTCCAAATCCAAGATTGTTGCGTTTTCTTTATATTTGCCAAAGAAACAGACCTATAAAAACCACTAATTGAAATTTTGTTTGAATTGAAATCTTATCTAATAAGAAATTAAAATGGTGTAAGATTTTTGATTGTGCTCGTCTTATTATTATGTTTAATGATCAATAATATAACAGCGACAGCACTTACAAGCTCGTGAAAGGTTGATTTGTTCTTTTATGTAAAGATCAATGGCCTGGCGTTTGGACAAATCGAAAATACAATTGAAATAACAATGGAAAGTCATAAATAGGCGGACATAATTGTTTTAGTGTTCCACATACACCTAAGGGCGTAGTTGCTAATGGTAAGCAGGGCAGGCGAGTCCAAAAAATGCACATTTTATGAAATCTGAATAGGAGCACTGTGATGCTAATTTTCTCGGCGATCATTTATTTGTAAATTCCATGTTTTATGTATAGATTGGTATGTAAAAGTTACAGAAGTAATCTATTTACATATTTCATAATGAGGTGATATTGGATTTATATTTGTTTTAAATGGTTGGATATAAATTTCAATATCTTCTATAGATAAGTTTATCACGACTTTTTAGATTATGCTAGCAACTTGACTAGTTCTTATTGCTAGCATTATTGTTATATATTTATGTTGGTTGAAGTTTTTACACATTTTATTTTATATCTTTGTTTTTTATTTGATATTATGAAAACAAATTTAGTATGTTGGCTTTTCATGATATAGGTAAAGTGGGATCTCATTGGTGCCCCCACCTTTTAAAAAACAAATTTTATGGGCCAACAACTTAGGGGAGAGGGATCAATAGGTGAATAAGTGGTTACTTAAAAAAAACTTGTACTTTTCAACTTTTACAATTATAATATGAAGTAATGAAATAAGAGCAAGAAATGCAAGAAGAACAAGGCATGTTCAAGGGCCTTGTAGGGTTAACCCTCCTTCATGCGGTGAAAATATAGTGAAATTGACTCCTTCCCATCAGGTTGGATCAAAGTCAACTTCGACGGAGCATCTAAAGGGAATCTAGGTCCTTCAGGGGCGGGCTATGTGGCTAAGAACGAGTATGGAGATATTTTGGCTCTGGGAGCAATGCGATTGATGAATGGTACTAACAATGCAGCGGAATGTCAAGCGACACTTGAGCAGTCTAGATGGCTAAGAACCTAGGCATTCAAAAACTAGTTTTGGAAGGGGACTCAATGTTAGTAATCAATGAGATCAAAAAAGGGGAAATGGATGCATGGCATCTGAACCAATATATCAGATGCATAAGGGTCGTACTCAGTAACATCCTAGAGGTACAGATTGCCCATGTTTGTTGCGAGGCCTACGGGGTGGCAGACTTATTATCCAACATTGGAGTTAGGCGATCAATTGAAGATATTTTTTTTGGGAGGACTTAAGCAAATTTGAATGGAACGAGAAGGATTGATTAGATACCGGGTGTTGTGGATAATTGCAAATTTAGCAATTATGAAAGTGGAGGCGCGACATGAGATTTGATTATGATTGTTTTGTGTACTTGGATTTTCTCTTTTGGGAGGCAACCTTTTTGGCTATGGCGACATGCTTGGAAAAGGGCAGTTTATGGTGGTATGTGGCAAGTAGATTATAGAAAGCTTGGATTGAATGATGTCGCGATTGGATTGGGAAGTACGACAACAAACCAGATTGGCTACCTAGTACATGCCTCTCTTCTCGCGCAATGTGGCTGGATCTTAAATGATCTGTTCATGATGCATTAAAGTACCGTGAATCCTCCCCGTGGCTGGCCCTTTGGGGAGCGAAAATCGAGGAGTCACAAACCTCCATTAAAGCACGGAGGCCGCGAGCTCCATTTGAAGCATTTGCAGATTGAAGGTCGAAAGAGAAAGGAGAAGCTGCGATGGTGTGTGAGTTTGTTTTTTTCTCTTCACAGAGTTGTGGGTGGTGAAGTGACCGCAATGGAGGCAAATTTCGTTTTGGAGTCTCCGAATCAACTCCCTGCTTTCAGGGTTGAAATCTTAGCCTAGTGGCTCGGGAATGTTTTCTGGTTTGAAGATTCTATGTTTTTGGAAGCGATTTCCACCATCTTTGGGGAGGAATTTCTGAACTTTGATGTGCGCCCTCGCACAAACCTTGACATCTCCTCCCTCTTTCTAGCGCTGGGTCTATTGGTGGGAAACATGAAAGAAGAGATCTTGAGGGTGACAAGGAAATGCCTGGAGCCAAAATGGTCAGTTGGGTTGGAGGGGATCGTGGCTCAAGCAGAACTCGGGGTGGGTCTGCGTATGCCGCATGGCCCGTGCCGAATGATAGGCGAAGGCCCAGGTGAAGTGCAACCCCTGGTCATTTGGAGCTCCACACAACCAATGGTTGCAAGACTCCCACAAGTACGATGCGACTGGGTGATGGTGCTGGATTTTTTGAACAAAGTGGAGGAACGCAAAGCGGAGAGCGGCTTTGCTGGACGCAAACGTCAGAAGACTACCCCAGTTAAATCAACTGCTCCAGTGGACGAGATGGGAAGGCCAAGGCCTCGACACAAGCAAAAAAGGAAGACGATAGACTCTGGAGCTGCTTCAGCTGGGGTGATGAGAATCCCCAATTTCTCTCGGGAGGAAGCCATGGGGTGGTTTCGGTAGGGCATGGGTAATCAGTCTTTTTTGTTGCTGAACCAGGATGTTGGTCTAGTTGCTCGATTGTAAGCACTCTATGCATTTTTGGGTATGAGTATGAAGTTTTGGAGGGTAGTAGTGTCAATGTTGGAATAGTCGTCTTTAGGCCCTATGGCTAATTTTTGGAATGTGGTTTCTTTTGGAGGAACGATGCTTTTGTAATCCAAATTTCAAATGAATACAAAATAAAAAATTTTACTGATAAAAAAAAAGAAACGCAAGAACACATTACACAATATTTATAGTGGAAAACCCCTTAGGGTAAGAAACCACTTTTAATCTGAAACTTTATTAGCCTCTTGGGCAAAACTTTTAGAGCTACAACTCTGGGAAACACCAGCACCCTGTTTTAGAAACACCAATTTCAAGGAACACCAATCCGTTACACCTGAAGCACCAACTCCAAGAATAAAAGAGGCACCAACTTCCAAATTGAATAAACGAGATACAAAATCAGAGGATCATCTTTGTTACAATACAAATCATGAATCAAAAATTCAACTCCAAGTTGAAAACATAAAGCAGGATATACTTCTCTTCTTCTCTCTCTTACTGATTTTTTTGTATCAATACAAGTCTTCTTTTACATATGATATTTATCAAAACAAAAAACTTACAATCGGATATGAATCCCTTAATCTGATAACATGATCACAAATTTTAATTCAAGAAGGTAAATTGATTAAATGATCTCCAAACCATTAGCCTTCTTGAGAAATCAACAACTAGTTTCCCTTCAAAACATTAAGAATTCAATTGTATATGTATGCACCATTAAAATATCTGATTAATGAATGATTCAAACCAGTGAAAATCATATTATAAACCCTCCTCAATCTCTTATTATACCCTGCAATCATCAATCATTCAACACATTTTAAATTTGAAAGAAATATTATTACCATTCAAAATTCTGTCTTGTAGACTGCATACTATCCTTCTGGTCTACTGTACATATCTCTCAAATCCTACTTTTTTGTTTTTGAACAGACTTTTTAACCATCCAAAATCGATTTAGACTAAAACTGCTCATAACTGATTGTAATAGTTTTGGTCAAAATTCCTTCTCTCTCCACCACATGTTTATGCGGAAACTAACAACGACCCATTTCAGATCTGCCTCTTACCTTTTTGAAAAGGTATAATAGTTGGGGGTTAGTTTGAGACATAATATATGCAAAACTGTTTAGACCGTAACTAGGTAGTTATGGATTACAAGCTAATTTATCATCCATTAACAACATTAAGTATTATACACTTAACACTTTATCAAACAACTTGGTAATGATTTGACCAATGTATTAGGAAACTTCATATGACATTAACAACATTTACAATCACATCAACTGAGTCACTGAATAAGGACATGCAATCAACTGCATCGTGTGTACCACCATAACTGACTGAGAGATTTGACATGCCTTATTGACATCAAAGACAAAAATCAAAGATCAAATTACCAAAGGTTCAACAACTTGTATAGAAATTTATTACCAATACACAATATGTGGACAAAAGAGGTTCTTTAGGGGTGCATTAAAAATATAATGTAAATATTTATCTCCAAAAAGATTCTTTTAAATTTCAAAAAACAACCAAACATGTGATGTCACATAATCGCACCATTAAACATGACTTAGTGTAGACCTATGGGTCTTTACTTTTTTTTGGACCATTTTGGACACCTTCACAAAAATGTATACTGATGTGGCATCATATTTGACCACGTGGACTTGAAAATGATTATTTAAGTAAGGGACTTGACAAGTGAATTGCTGTACAAAATTGATTTTAAAAAAGTACAAAGTTAGGGTTTGGCCCTCTCCCCTAGTCACAAGTCAAAGCAACATGCTACAATATCATATATACGATGACATGTAACTGATTGAATGTTTGAAGATGTTAAGTTGATCACCAAAATGTTGAAAGATAATGCAAGACATTAAATCAGTTAATGGATTGTATTGTCATTGATGTCAACTTGATATAATATGATCGGTTATATTCAAAGTGTCAAAGACTTCAGAGAATCAGAGAGATAAAGATTATGCTTTCAGTAATGCATAAAATACCAGCATTCACTAAGTGACTTCAAACACCGACGACTAGTGGAACTCGAAGGACAAAGAAAATCGAGAGCAAAGTCACAGTGATGCCCGAGCAGAAAACCGACAAGCAGAATCACAAGCATTATCGACGGCAAGAATTATAGTGTTAACCGAAAGACAGACAACCCCGACGGACAGACAACATCGACGAAGAAGCCCGAGGAGAACTGAAGTGTTGACCAAAGATATCAAAGAGTTAAAACACCGAAGTTAACTGGAGTTTAGAAACGACAAAATACCTAGTCAGTGCTAAAGATAGACTTAACTGGTTTTTAACATTGTTTTCATCGACAAGTTAAAGCCAGAGATAAGTAAAAGATTTAAAGATTTTTTTATCCAGTTGGCAAGAAGATTTCTACGAGATAAAACATGAGTTATACTTTAAATCAAGATTGGCTAAGATTGTGGATCACACCAAGAACATGAAAATCAAGAAGTGAGAAACAATGATATCATGTCTATAAAAGAGACAACTTAATTCATTATGAATTAAGGGGAGTGAATGAGAAAGAAGGATGCTGAAGAGAAACTGATGAAGAACAGCTTCATACAATCCTGATCAATCAAGCTGAGGAAAGAGCTAAAGATTTCTGTGGACATCGAGCAATAGAGAAGCACAACATCACCGAGCAGAAAGAAGTGGAGCAAAGGTATTGAAAATATATATTGATCAGAAAGGTAAAACGAGCTTACAATATATCTGAAAATATGTAATTATAAGTTGTATGTGTGAACAGATCATTTACTGTTTCAGTTTAACCATTGATTCAGAAAGTCTCTTAAATGAGCAGGACTTAACAATCCTTTCTATATTGAGATACATCCCAAGGAGTATCAAAAAGTTTGATCATGAAGATAACATGAGATGCCAGATAGCATTTGACAAACTACACTGGGTTTGGTCATAGAAGGTAGCATAGAGATGCCCGATATCAAGTGACAAACTATTCTATTTAAATCCTTTAACAAGGTGACACCTAACAGTGTGTTTGTAACCTTTAACAGGGTTGGCTCTTCACCGAGCTCACTTCAGAAGAGTGAAAATTTGGGGTTACCAGTCCCAAATGGTTTTTCCCTTAACATGGTTTCCACATTAAAAATCCATGTGTCAATGTGTTTATGAGTCATTACTTTAGTGTTTTGCATTACACATAACTAATCTAGATTGATTGGTATACACTAAGAAATTTACTTTTTTTTTTTTTCGATAAATGAAAGACTGCTATTCGGTAAACATTAAGAATAAGGATTAACAGAGAAGTCTGAGCAGTAGTTATTTGATAAGTTTATTTGAAGGCATACATCTTGTAGGACTGAAGATAACTAAAGACTTAATATTGTGGTACTAAGTTTTTGGGTTGATTTATTGGAATATTTTTGAGGCCACTGATTCACCCCCCTCCCAATTATTCTAACAATTGGTATCAGAGCTTGTGTGCTTAGAAAGGGAGTTTAACAGCTCAAGCAAAAGAGCACAAGATGAATAAGTGAGATGTGCCCAAGTTGAATAAAGACAAATTTGAATCATGGAAAAGCAGAATAAGACTCCACCTATCAGGTATTGGTAATGATGTTACTCAACACCTTGATATTGAATATGTGTTTCCTACAAGACCTCACACTCTTGATCAATTAAGAGAAAAACATGAGCATAATTGCATGATGATAGAACTTGCCTCATCACTCTCCGATGCTGAGTTTGAAGATGCCAAAACATGCACCTCTGCAAAATAAATGTGGGATAAATTGAAGCTGGTACATGGAGGAGATGCTAATTTACTAAGAGCCAAGGCAGAAAGCCTAAGAGGGAGGTTTGATGACCTAAGGATGAAAGAAGGAGAAAATATCACTCAGTATAGCTGCAAAATCAAAGAGGTAGTCAATGTTATCCGAGGAGTTGGTGGTGTACTTAAAGAAGAGACAATGGTAAATAAAATCTTAAGAACCTTACTGCATGTATATGCTATTAGAGTATCTTCTATTCAAGAAATGAGAGCAGTTGCAAACAATACAGTTACTCTAGATATTCTGATTGGTAGACTGATTTCATTTGAGATGAATAACTTTGATAATAGTGTCTTACCATCTATAGAGTCTGCATTCAAATCTTCTTTGAAAACAAGTAAGTCAATTCATAGACACACTATGAGGAATGATAGTGAAAATGATAATGAGGATCAAGGACTTGATGAGATTGAATGACTAATGGAAAGAAGATTGCAAAGAGGCAAAGGGAGATACAAAGGTAAATTATCACTTGTATGTTTTAATTGTAAAGAGGTTGGACACTTTTCTGCAAGATGTCCTAACAGAAGAAAAGATGACAGAACATATGAAAAGAAGTTTGACCGAGGTGATAACAAAGATTACCAAAGCAACCGAAAATCTAACTGAGACTACAAGGACAAAGGAAATAAAGCTTGTTACCTAGCTGAGAACATAACTGATGATACTAACACCGAATCTGAAGAAGACATTGAGATGGTATTTATAGCCATGAAGAATAATTCAAACGAAGAAGAAGACAAGTATGTAGAGACTGCACTTATATCTAAGGTTAGTAAGAATGATGTATGGATTATAGATAGTGACTGCACTCACCACATGACCGATGATAAACAAAAGTTTGAAACTTTTGAGTACTATAATGGTGGTTCAGTAAGAATGGGTAATGACACACCTTGTCCAGTTAAAGGTAAATGAACCATAATGCTGAATAACGTGATAAGATGTGAGAATTCTTACTGGGTAAAAGGATTGAATTATAATATGTTAAGTGTTTCACAAATGAACAATATAGGTCACCGAGTAGCATTTGAGAATAAGAAGGCAAAGATCTTCAATGAATCAGGAAGGTTGATCAGAATTGGTGAGCAGACAAAAGGTAACCTTTTCTATCTTGATGACATTAACACCACTTGTTTGATGGCTAGAAACAAAGACATATGGTTGTGGCATAAGAGATTGTGCCATGTGAATTTTGACAACATGATAAAGATAAGCAATAAAAAAAAAGTCAGAGGCTTACCGCGCATGTCAAAGCCCAAACATATCATGTGCAAGGATCGTCAAAAAGGTAAGATGACAAAGTCTAGTTTCAATAGTAAAGCCCATACATCTAATGAAATTCTAGAATTAGTCCATATTGATCTATGTGGACCGATGAGGACAAAGAGTTACTATGGAGATAGGTATTTCATTCTCTTTGTAGATGATTATTCTAGAATGATGACAATTATGTTCTTAAAAGATAAATCGAAGCATTCAAGATGTTTAAATGGTATAAGGATATGGTAGAAAAACAAAGTGGTAAGGAATTGAAATTATTAAGGTCAGATAGAGGAGGGAAATTTATTTAAGATGAATTCACTAATTTCTGTAATGAGCATGGAATCAAAAGACAACTTTCTGCACCGAGAACACCACAACAAAATGGAATTGCTGAAAGGAGAAATAGATCAATTGTTGAATGTGAAAGAACATTGATGATTGAGAAAAAAACATCACTCAAAATTTCTGGAGGGAAGCTGTCAGTATTGCTGTCTACACATTGAACAAAGTACAGTTGAAGAAGGACACAAAGAAGACACCCTATGAGCTTTGGTATGGTTACACACCCAATGCAAGTTACTTCAGAATCTTTGGTAGTCAATGTTATATTTTGAAAGATGATAGAAATGGAAAGCTTGACTCCAAAAGTGATGAAGGTATCTTTCTAGGGTATTCCACCAAAAGCAAGGCTTATAAATGT